>CABFOQ010007475.1:23088-35130 GCA_900660455.1 Gephyroberyx darwinii
CCAGTCACCCCCCCTGCCAGCCCTCGACCAACCGGTGAGATTGGTATTGAGACTGCGACACACACACACGTGTACTACTCTCATGTGTACTACTGGCACTATCACGACACAACCCCTGCACAGTCTTGCAATCTTGCTTTCAACATAAATAATGGTTATCAGTTGCTGTTTAAAACTTTGAGCTCTTCTGGGATGTATTGTTCAAGAATCTATTTATTGCTAGTTCTAGTGCTTCGCTCTTACATGACCCCATTTTGTGGTCACAGAAATCTTCTATTGCACATTTTTGCACAAGACATTTGCACTCCTTATTTTTGGTTGCTTGTCATTTTCTGTGATCACTTGAAGCTTTTTCTACTGATGTACCCATTGTGTCAGCTAAATGCCTAAAATGTAAAATCATCAAAATAAATATGAATATTTTCAGAAATAAGCTACCCAGTGCTTGGTATAGAATGAAACACCAACTGCTGTGTACTTTGCTGTGACCCTGTAGATATGGAGAGCAACGATGGAGAACTAGAACCAGACTTAATCATCAACCACCTGAGTCAGAACCACTACAGCCCAGAAATGGCCACTGACTCAGAGGCAGGTCACCCCTCAGGACCCCTGGACCACCAGGAGAACCACACAGCCATCGATCCCCAGGACCACCGGCACAGGGACGATGAAGAGAACGGCCAACCCCGAGACGATGAGGTGCAGCCAGGAAGCGAGGGAGGAGTGGAGAGCGTCTCACCAGAGGACCAGCCACCACGCTACCCATCGCCTGCAACTCTAAAGAAGCAGATTTACAGCGAGAGTCTGGAGGTCAACAACCAGCTAAGGGCACTCATCACCAAGGAGATCAGGAAACCTGGCAGACGTACGTAGCCAAGGACAATTTATGTTTAGAAGATGTGGTCAGTCAATGGTGAAAAAAAACCCTCCCAGTTTCTGATCCGCAAAACTGGGCGTTAATCATTTCCATCTGCTCTCCTCCCCCTATTTTGCCAGCAGAGACAGCATTATCATGGCATTTACCATAGTGATCGAACTAGACCTGAAAGTTATTTTCTCAAAAAACACTCACAAAAAAGGCACATTTTAGCTGTGGATTTTACCAATACTTTCAGCATGGGTGCAAATTGGTTCAAATAAACTTTGGAGAGGATATATGCAGCTGAAGGCCATATCTCACAACCTTTCCATTAATGCCAATACATTCAGAGCATATGCTGGCAATTTTTCTTCTCACTGTGATTTGCTATGATGTTGGTGCTGCCCAGGGCTGAGTGAAAAATCTGCTTCTTCCTTCGATAGAGGGTTTAGTGGTCTCATCTTCACCATATTTGTCTGTTTTCTGTGAAGATTGGGCAAGGTTGTTTGTTATTACAGCTTTCTATGTTCAGAGTAATAGATTAAAGACTTCAGCTTTACTGTAACTCTGTTCTGAAAACACACTGATAGTGGTCTGACTTTCTTGCCTTGAAATGGAATTGGAAGTTAAAGGCAAACGGTTGTGTCTATTAATCCAGTACCAGCTCCTTATCCTCCTCCTCTTGTTGTTTGTGCAGACTATGAGAAGATCTTCCATTTCCTGAAGCAGATCCAGGGCAGTTTGGACACCCGGCTCATCTTCCTCCAGAACATCATCAAAGAGGCGGCCAGGTGCCGAGCTCAACCCTCCTCTGCCATAGTAGTATTACCGTTATTACACTGCTGTCTGAAATAAGCTGTGAAGAATACCATCTGGAGTTGTGGTTTTGTAATTAGTCACCTATGTTTCACTTTCAACTATCTTTGCCTAAGTCCAGCCTTTCAGAATATTTCTCAAGTAAAGAACAGTGCTATAGCCTAGGGATGTGATCAGCATCAGTGAGAAAAGTGCAATGCAGATATGGTTAGGAAAACACACCTGGTCTGCTGGAAAGGAGCCTTTTCAACTTTTTGATAGTTTGCCCCAGCATCAGTTTATTTAACATGCTGTACAATAACAGGTTTTTATCCTCTGTTCTCTACACAGGTTCAAGAAGCGCGTTCTCATCGAACAGCTGGAGAACTTTCTAGAAGAGATCCACAACAGATCCAATAACATGAACCATTTGGACACACTCTGAGACTGACTCATTGCCAGACAGAACTTATTCTTATGTACCCTACAACCCTCCATCCTTCTCCCCTCTAACCCCTCCTACCAGGCCCCACGGAGACGAGGCAAAGCGGCATCCAGCTCTCAAACCATCGCTTCCTCCAGTGGACCCTCATTCTCTTAGTTGTGTCAATATCAGAGATGGCTGGATTGGTTTATACATAAACTAAACTCAGTGTTGACCCTGGATGATGCGAGTGCGTTCTTATCCATTAGGGGGAGAGAAAGAGCATGTTATTGCTACAGGTGAAGATTGCCAAAAGCACTTGTAGGTGTGTATGCTGGCCTACACAATGAAATTGCTGGCCCATATATTTGTGTACAGTTGCTTTCCATTCCATGAAACTGTCCTCCTGCATCTACCCTCGAGCATTCCCTTCTCTGACTAGTTGTAGTCTGTGTTGTTTGGCTAGGATTAAGTGATAAGGTGGAAACTAGCATGAGCAGTAACTATTACCTTGATCAGAGAGGTGGAGTGGAAGAGGGTGCGCAGGACTTTCTGGAATGGATCACAGCCTGTACCTGGATGTGATGTTTACTCGTTCCCTTATCTGTGATGGTAAGATGGACCGATAGTGTTGTGGGAGGAGTTCAGGTTGTGTGTGAGTTTTCAACCAACTCAGGGTCAAAGTAGGATCCAATGATGTTGTGAAAGTGTTGCTCATGGCATTTTTTCCCCCCTCATGCTTTTTCATTTGCTCAACTTTCCCTTTAGGCTTGGTCTTAAATTACTTTTTTGACATTTTGTTGGGAAGTTGGTAGTCTTCATGCACTTTTCAGTGTCCTGATTATCTTTTTGTTTGACTAATGAAATTCGGTTACTGCTTTTACCACTCCACTAATAGAAAAGCACTCCGTTGCTGTGTCCATAGATGGGTACAGCTTGGTTCACCTCTTGAATTTGTTAAATTATGGGGTACCTACTAGACTGACAGTGAAGATTATTCATTGTTGGATTTTGCAATTTAAAACTCAAAGTTTATACATTTTTGTGCCCTCTGAGGAAAAAAACAACTTCCATGATTTTGATTATGTCTGGAGACAGTATCGTTAAGTAGTCTTGTGTGACTCTGTCCTTAGCAATACAGGTTTTCAGCAAGACTCATGCAAAATAAAATGAGTCTTTTTGAAAGATACACGTTGGTACAAATGTTGAAGTACAGGGACAATAGCTCAGGAACTGACACTAATGCATTGTGGTTAGCAATAACATTGGCACTAATTTTACCCCATACTTTTATTTTAATTTTAATCTGAAACAGTTTATATGTAATGGCAAACTGTTCTCCCCTGGAATGTTGATGGACTGAGGTCTTGCTGGTAGCTGCCAAATATTTAACCCACCCCTAACTCCTTTCTCCACCATGAATCTCAAACCAACTCCTTGTCTCTTACTATGAATGCACTTGTGTACATTTGAGAATGCTTGTTTAATGTAATTTAAAAAAAAAAAAAAAAAAAAGAGCCTAAAACTACCTTTTTACAGAACAAATTTCAAACAATCACAATATTGGTTGAGCCTGTTCAGTCTTCTCAAATCTACACAAATGAGTAAGGTCTAGAGAGCAAGGATTGAATTGTGATTCAGGGGGCAGCCCTCTTCCGTTCCCTCCCTCCTTGGACAGGGACCAAAATCTGCCATACTTGTCTTTCTTTGTGAAGAGGCCGCTACCAAAAGAGTATTTTGAATACACTGTAAAGATGTAAATAACCCTAGAGTACTATTTAAAGAGAATGTTCTGTGGAAATGGCCTTTTTGTAAGTATTTCCATGAATAAAGTTTCTATTTTACACTGTGAAGGGCCATGTAAATAAAGTGTTGCATTGTTCTGTAAAGATGTGACTATGGTTTTTTCTTTTGCTAGTTTTTGCAGACTTTGCTTTGTAGTTAAGGGAAGGAAAATGTTCGTGCTTTCTAGCTTTCCTCTGATCGTCAATGAATTATTCTTAGAGGGGGAAGAAAGGACCAAAACACCATGTAAAAACAACACATGTATTAAAATTTTATTTACAGAAATATTGTATATATATATTATATATATATACAAAAATATTGTCCCTCTTCCTGAAGTGTCTGCAGACCCTCCTGTTGGTCCACAATAAATACCGGTAGTGAAATAGGGGTGGGGGGGTGTAAGAGTCTCTTGGATCCTAGGGTGCCTGGTCAGCTGGATTCATTACTCGTCCCATGAACAAGATGGATCCTGAAACAGAACACAAAAGTAAGAAAACACAAATTTGCAATTATTTGTTTTCAACAGCACCCACCACTAGTATGAAATAGTTTGAGGTAGCTACAGTTTAAAATAAATACCTGTGTTAACTTGTCGCAAAATAAACAAGAACGGCCGGTCAGCCTTGAAAACAGGAGCGCGGGATCGTTTGAGTAGCACCATAGCTGCATGGCAAAGAAAAATGATTTTACAAATCTTGTGCCATAAGCTTATGATGTATTCTGTAACTAGGAAGTGGGGGCAGGTGAGTAGGATCAACTTAAAATGCTATATTTGTAAAATTGTTGTTTCACATCTCCCAGCCTCTATTACAAGTAAATTCATTATTATTTAGTATATTCCTCACCGGTAGCAGCAGCTGCTTTTGTCCCATCTTCTGTGACTTCTATCCTTGCTTCATGGAAGGCATCGGACACGTACAGGCCCTCCTCCACTGTTGGGAGAAACATAACACATTTGTCACACATTTGACAACTGTCAGCTGTCAGCAACGCTGCGGTTGTCCCAGTTTGACAAGTGCAATGTATGAGCCAGTATGCTGTCTTGGGTGTGTTGAATACAATGCACGTAAAAGTGATCTTCAACTGGATCTTACCTGTATTCCACTCAAATCTGATGAAATAAATTTTAAGAAGTGTAATATAAATCCACACTTTGAATGTGTACATAAGGAAATGATGTGTTTACCTGATATGCCAGTGAAGTCAGCTGCTGTCGGGTTAAAGGCATCACTGATGCCCATGGAGGGTAGCACCGACCTCAGGTTGAACTTGTTCTGCATTCTGAACCTGTAAATGACAGAGGGAAAAGAGTTAGTATGCCATCTCCATCTATGCTGAAACAAAACTGACAAAAACTCTAAGAAGCTTCTGTCACGGTGGTATTTCTGTGCTTGGCATCATCCCTTGTAAAACCCCTGTAAAACATCACCCAACACACTATTGTAACCCGATATATGATCTTCACCTGGGTATAAAAATGTCCATCTTGGTTCTGCGTAGGCCAGTGTCCCAGGAGGCCACCTGGCGTGGTGTGAGCTGGCACTCCAGGGAGGACAGCGGGGTCTTCCTGTCACTGGGCAAGGCCACCAGCAGGCTGAGGGAGTGCCCCAGGTAGGGCAACTCCAACACTGTGTAGCGTTGCTCTGATGCTGTCCGGAACTGACCTACCAAGGAGAAAAACAAGTTCATTCATTAGTTCATTTTATCTGTGACTTCAGTGACTTGCATGAGATTTTATTTTTATGACATAAAGCTACGATATAATATGACACTGACTTGATTATAGCATCTTGATCGAGGTTCAGTAATTGCACTATACCTCAACTAGTTTCTTACATGCATTCATGACAGCATTGCTCTTTGATTGACTGACTCTTACCAAAGTTGACCTCTGTTGCCTGGTACATCATGGGCACCTTGATGGCACTTCCATCAGAGAGGGTGAAGGGCAGGTTCTGGGTGTTGGTAAAGAGGAACTGTTTCTGCCAGACACCCCGAAAGGCCACCGTGTTGACCAGGGCCATCTGCAGCCCGTGGCTCCACCATGAGGCCTCTCCCTGGGCCTCACCTGAGCCTGAGAGCTCCCCGCTGCTGGTTCCTGCCTGGAGGGGCCATGTCTCATCTGGAAGTTTAACATAAAGGACAGGAAGTCTGAAAATTTCTGAGAAGTCAATGGTTTTCAGTCTAATGATGAAAGTGGTCTGAGGCAATGAACAGAGCAAAAGCATTTGTGCATTCACCCAAGAAACCAGGGGTGGTACTGGCACTAATCATAAGGAATAAAGTGTCAATTACAGCCCATAGATATGCAGAAACAAAAGGAATTGAGGCCATGTCATTTTAGAGGCAAGTATACATGCAGTCTTCAAACCTCATGGATCAAAAAGAAAGGTTTTGTAAGGCTGTATTGCTTACCACTACCATGGCTGTGTCCCCATTGCTCCAGCTGGCTGCGAGTGTGGTTGGGTTGGCTGAAGTTGGCACGGACCAGGCTAGTGTTGGCCCAGGCTGCTGCATGTTGTGTAAACTCTGTAAGGAGTTGGACACCATTTTGGATGAATAAGGCACAGGCCTGGTGTAGCCACATCCCTTGACTGGTGTTGCCCACATCGCTTTGTAAATGCATCAGGAAGTCCTGTACTTGAACATCTGAGACAGGAAAAAAACAGAAGAGAGGTCAGAGGTGATGCACTACGAACTGCAGCAACTTTATCAATTCAATTAAGAAAAGCTGAGAGTTCAGTTTCAAATTTTGTCTATCTAAATAAGAGTGTCTGAAACATACTAATCCACACAAAAATCATCTTACCTCCACATAGCTATGGAACAACTGAAACACTACTCGATTTGATTTTGAGTGAACCTCAAGGTAAAGTATGACCTTGTTCAACAACAGTATTAGTATATAGTATACTGGGGACTGGGACTCAACTTGACATCTTCCAGCCTATCACTACTTTACAATCAACCTCTCTTACTTCCTACTTGATGAAGCAATAAAATTAATCCACATCGTGTTCCTGCAGGACAACGCACAAACAAAGCTATTTGAACACTACTTAACACATTCTCTGCTTGATCACTGTATACCACAGGGATGTTATCGTCTCATGGCATAGGTCAACGAACGATCACAACTGAAATCTTGAAAATGAGTGCAATATTTCTACATGAGTGCACAATGATTATGAGAAACAATACAGCATTTTCTACAAGCACTCACTACATAATGTGATTCTACCAAGAGGTGGCGTCTTTCCTACACAGTGCTTTGCCCTCAAACCATAGTACAGAGAGTATTGCACTCTGACATGTCACATAACAGATTGACTGTCTGTAATCAACACCAGGGATGGACGTTTTACTAACCTACAAGTGCATGGCTCAAGTGTAAAATGATCCCAACTGGCCTGACGTTCAATGTAAACTGATGGAAATGATTTGGAGATCAGCCAAGGTGACACGCTAGGCTAGTAGACCAAATCATTACATTCCATCCCTGAGAGACATGTAGGATCAAAGTTACTCTTGGGGTGACAGGGACATCAACTCCAACATATACTTCCATACTATCACGCTCCTCTTTGTTTTCATGTGTTTATAATTTAACACATTGACCTCTCGACCCCAGAGTCCCCGGGCCTTTCCCCAGGAGTGGTTAATGAGATTAGAGTTGGTGCGGAGGCAGGTATTATGGCTCCAGACACCAATGTGCTCTGCCCTGGGCTGCGTGGCCAACAGCAGCACTACTCCACACCACCTGGTACCAAGAGCACTAAAGGAATCCTGGGACCATACGAACTACAGGCAGCAGCCAGGCTACAAACAATGACTATGACTAGACCCATGGTCCCACAGCATAAGGGTCACCCAACCCTACCTGAACACAAGCAGTTTTTTGTTAAAATGAGTGTAACGAGACAATTTCAGCCTCTAGATCCAGAAGTGTGACTGGTAGACTTTGGGGTGATTCCTACCATTGACATTGTATCCAAGTGCTCCCTCCAGCTGAGCCAGCGTATTCCCCCTGGCACCGAGTTGCAGCAACCCCAGGGACAGGGAGATGCTCACCGGTGACACAATCAGGTTAGAGTTGTTCTCTGTCTCTGTGAGTGTTTGATAGAGGCTGACGGCAAACCTTGTGTGCAGCTCTCCCATGCTATCCTGAAGACTGCCATTGCAGTGGCTTCTCTCCACGAACCAGAAGCAAATGAAGAATGAAGCCCCTAGAAGGCGACACATGGCCTCAGTGTTGCAGGTCAAAAGTCCAATGGTGGTGTATTAGGAGAAAAAGAAATCCCTCTAAGACAAAAAAAAAGAAAATTAACCTATTGAATCTGACCTGTAGACATTCAAATACAGGAATGTGACAATTGAGACTTGCCTATGTTCATTAAACTTGTGTTGTATGTTCTTTAACTCCACAGCAAAGATAACACAATGAAGTAAGTTGTGGTTCATAAATTCCATTAAAAATGAACTAAAATAACCCATAGTGGCAAAATCTGAAATGCATACAGTAGTATTTAGATATTTAAGTACTTTGTGTTCTTTGTGTATGTCACGCTGGGACAGCTGTCATTATTTATCACAGGTTAATTTAGAATAGGAGATTATTGTCAATACAGCCAATCTCATAATTAGGTAGTTTTGCATCACCTATGGTTTAAGTTTCCTACTCTGATATGTGTAAGTGAGATAATTAAGTATATTTTTAATCTCCTCTTACAAAAAAGAACTAAAGCAATCATATAATACATTTCAGAATAACACTATACAAATCTCATAGCAAAACTTTGCCTGAAGGAACATTACAGTGATACCATAGAAGATGAAAAATATCATGGTACCATAAGGTCACTATAAACTCAGTATTGAGTCCCTATAGGCACATTGTAGGAATATTATAGTGAAATTACATTATAGTGATTTGTCGTTGGGAGTCCTAGTGGTGCATCACCTCAGATACAAATGATGAAATTTACCTTGCGGACAGGTGAGGTAGTATCCGTTTAATTCCAATTGTTCTGTCAGATTTGCACCATGCAAGCTTCTTCAGATGTGGTGCGTTGACTGTTACCTGTCTGTCTGTCTCTGGACACTATGTTGGTACTCCTGTCTTCGCTTATTGAGGGAGCCCGTAGTCATAAGACCGTGTTTAAAGGGGAATGCTCCCGTGTTTGCGGTCTCTGTCGGCGATGTCCGTACCACTCGGCCGGGGATTCCTGCCTCCACGGCGCTATAAGGAGCCAGGCGGAGGGAGGCATGTCACCGACCAGCAAATCCCAAACCGAGCAGGGGGGAAAAACGACACTCACGAGCACGCAGGCAAGCACGCCCCCCCCCTCTCCCTCTCTCTTTCTCTCACACACACACACACACACACACACACACACGCACACACAATAATTAACTCAATAATGAGTTAATAGCGACCATATTGCGCTTGATTGTTTGTTTATCTCCTGTTTATCACTATAATATCACTATAATTATATTTTCTCCGAACTGCTCGTGTGTCATCACCTTTAGGCTACAATTCAATCAACTCTAAACTTTTATATTGCTATTTTTACAATGATTTTCCTCGAACAAGAAATCTCTCCAATGTTCCTATAATATTCCTATAGGGCCTTATAGTGTCTATGGTACTCAGGAGTGAGTTTATATTGACTTTATTGTACTTTGGTTTTTCTTTTTACCTTCTATGGATCACTACAATATTACTTTTCCTATATGTATGGTTTATACTTTTATGTGATATTTGTAAGTCTGTAGTATCTTTCTAAAATGTAGTATAGAATTACTATACTTCTTACGCGAACGCACACGCACGCGCACGCACGCACGCACGCACGCACACACAGACAGACAGACAGACAGTAGTTCTGTTATACAAGTCGCTTGGCCTTTTGTTGTGATGATCAAAAGACATCCCGCTCTGACGCTCTGACCATCAAAGTGCTTCATCAGCATTTCTAATTGGTAGACATTACTCAGTGGAATGTGCCATTAAATGAGGACTAGTTGGACGTGGACGTGGACGTGTTGCTTCTCTGACACATGGCCACATGATGAATTTAATATCTCAATAGTCACCCAGCACCTTTTAACAAAGGCATTTCAGGGCAAGGGCATTTTGACACAAATTATTTTTTGGAAGGGGCAAGGTGATTTTCAGCTGAGTAAGCCCACCTCTGTTTTCATTGACATTTGTATTTTTTAATTTTTTTATTTATTATGTATACTCAACCAGGTTAGTCCCACTGAGCTCAAGAATCCTGTCAAGAAAGCAGCATCAAGACAGGCAAAAAAGTAGTTGCAGATTGACAATATACAACAATGTACACAAAGTCATATAAAATAAAGAACAAAAAAATACACATGCACATACATTTTTTTTATATAAGCACCCCAAAAGACAGTAGTCCAATATGAACCTGGCAGGCTCATAGACCAAACTTAGTTATATATTAACTAAACAAGGCAGAGACAGGCAGAGACAGTCTGCCACAAGATCCTTCATTATCAGTATAAACTCACCACAAGAGATGGAACATTTCTGTCTAATTCAGTTCGGACCTTAGGGACAGATAACAAACAAATCCTGTGATATCCTGCCTTGTTTAAAGTACATGTGATACATACAAATCTTTACACTTTGGGGCACTTTGTAGGTGGCAGGGCAAAGGACATATACCTAAACTTTCTTTTTATCTGTGCACCTGTCTGGCTCTTGTCACTGGTAAGAAGATATAGACTCATCTGAAAGTACTGTATATAATGAGAAGAAAATGAAGAATTGCCTGTAGTTGACAATACTATGCTGCTAAAAGCCTAAAAGCAATCTGCCATAAAACAATATCCCCTCAACCGACCCTCTTAATTGGGGGCATGACAGTCAGCATAAAAAATCTGGACATTTTTTTCCCATGAAGGAGAGAACATGATTGGTAGCCATCAGGTATTTGGCTGCTTTGTCTAATGGGATTCCGCCCATTACTGAACTTGACTAATTAGTGGAGCCAGCTTGGCTTCATTAAATGGAGTCGCCACATTCTTTAAAACCCAACGTCCCAACTCTGGATGCAGGAATTTGGAATTTTAAGGACTTTGATGAAGGAGATGAGATGTCACGGTAATTGACCAAAGACAATTGTTTGAAAAGACGGCAAGATAAACAACGGCTTTCATCTTGGTGGTTGTGAAGCCTTCAGAAAAACAATGTTAGAGCTGGAGGGAGAGAGAAATAATGATTTGTGCTTTTTGATCCCCGGACCAATTAAAAAGCAAGCACCCACTGGACTGAGGGGTCAAAGTAGAGGGCAATTTGCTCTTGCTGGAGTGTAGCCTGCGACTTGACAGGCCCTGGAGAATGAAGTCACCTCACTTTACTATGCAGGTATTAATGTGTAACTGGCAGTGTTTCATTAGAACATGTTCTTCATAACAATACAGTCACCCTCAGAGCTTTTTGAGCTGCCAGTTTGCCTTAGAGCTTGGTAAGCTGCCACTTGGTGACCCTACAGTCATGCTAAGTGGCAGTAGTGACCTGCCCTGCCAACCAATTGACCAGGCTGTAGCGAGTACTACTATACTACTAAGACAATGACAATGATGCTGTCAACTTGTGTGTGTGTGTTTGAGTTTGTGTATATGTGTCTGTGCCTCATGAGAGAAAATGCTTATTTCAGGGTTAATGGTTAAGACTTCACAATGATACCAATACTTGTGTGTGCACGTGTGTGTGTGTCAGTCTGTGTTTCCAGGGAATTATTATTCCACAAGAATTTCTGCTCCTGTAATATTCCTAAATATGTACACTGATGAGTGTGTCTCTGTGTGTGACTCTGCGATGCCTCCGCCTTTCCCCACATGGCAGCAATTTAATCCCTACTAGCGGTGACTGTCCCCAGGCTCTCCATTCAGACCCCTCACCCCAGTCCCCCTCCCCATGACCCATGACCTTATAGAGCGGCTGATAATGAATGGAGGAGGAGAG
Source organism: Gephyroberyx darwinii (assembly GCA_900660455.1). Taxonomy (NCBI): domain Eukaryota; kingdom Metazoa; phylum Chordata; class Actinopteri; order Trachichthyiformes; family Trachichthyidae; genus Gephyroberyx; species Gephyroberyx darwinii. The sequence continues at coordinate 34,960 of CABFOQ010007475.1, forward strand.
GAGGAGGAGGAGGAAGGTTCACAGCATAGGATAACCACAAAACCACATGAACTTTGTATGGTTTCCTCTTCTTTGAGTTTCATCCAACCAAGAAAAGAGCACATCTGGTAAAATAATGTGTAGAGTTTAAAATGTGTGAAATGTGTGCTGTGGCTTAGGTTTGTGGCTTTG
>CABFOQ010007476.1:3896-23893 GCA_900660455.1 Gephyroberyx darwinii
GGTGGGAGCATGATTGAGTGTCTCAATCTGTACAAAGGTTAAGCATACAGTACAGTTATTTTTCTGCTGTTGGTTGATACAGTGACATTATGTTTCCAAAAAATATGGATGTTCAACATAATATGAATGAAGGATATTTGCATTGTGGAATATTGCACTGAGAACTGTCGCGTCATAAGACTGTATCTTTTTCTAAAGTTTCGGACTCATTTTGAGTTTTGGTTTGTTCTCAACACTGTGTTTTTAGCGCTTCTCTTTGACCATGTAAATATGAAGACATCAAAATAAGCTGTAAATAAATTGCAAATGTAGATACCTCTTAGAGCTACATCAGTGACCCTGTGTAGTCTTTAGGTAGAAAAAAAATAAAGGGAATATTTTGTGTTTACTTTTTATGTGTTTTGTTGAATTGAGAATAATATTTGCCACCATCACACCTACATCAATTTGCCTCACCATGCTGCCGGAGCTGCAGCTGAGACTTGCATAATCCACTCATAGATACTCATATATTTATATTTTTCACTATTCTTTTCAGTATTTTCAGTTTACGCTGATTATTACGCTTACCTGATTATTATACTTACTTGTATTCACACCCTACAATGCGTTTTACAGGACTTTAATGTGGGAAACATATGATGCAATCCAATAGTGTAATATTGCACCATGTGCCAACACTCGGTTACAGGATGCACTACCACCTGTTATAGACGCCCACCAGTTTTGACTCTATAACCTTCTGAACGTGAGGAATGAGCACGTGTCGGCTCACCAGCACAGACTAAATATACAATACAGACTATTCATAAATGTTTCTTCTTCTTTGAAAGCCTCAAATGATGTTGTGTGTTCATCAAGCTGCCGAAGTGGCAGACAAAATATTTGATGCTACAAAAAGGCACCAGTAGATTGCGTTTTTAAACCTGATAATGTTGTTGAAGCATGGCTCAGGGGCTAATCATGTTACCACCCCGGGTGGCTCGGGAGTTAGCTGCCAGTATGTGGCGGTGGCACAGGAGCCTGCAACAGCTACGCTCACTGCAGGAAGAGCTGAACACGGTGCCTGATGATGGCCTGTTATACCTAAGAAGACAGCGCTCTGTTGTTTGTTTTTCCACACTGTATTATTTAGTGCTGGCAAACCGCTGATTTCTCTCTATGACTGACAAGTGTCATTACAAGGGATCACACCGACTGTTTGCTTTAGGTAAAGTTTGACTACTTGAGCTTCTGCAAAGTAAATTAGAAATCTGTTGCCCTCATCTCCCGGAGGTTGCTGCTTTGAGATAGCCTGAGCCTCAAGCCCCAAGCCCCAGATAAAGAAGATTTCTTTGCTGGGAACAGAATGTCCTGCTGGCAGATATGCAGTGTAAATTCTGCTGAGGCTGTAGGGAGACAAAATGTCCTTTGGCCTGAAAAGTTACAGTCTTCTTTTGGAATGGTTGTAGCAGGTGTTCAAATAACTTGCCACTTCTACCCTTTTTTCAAAGGAAAGTGCCAAATTTAAAACAAAACGCAATGATGATGAACGTGGTCCTTTCAGTTTAATATCTAACTGATAGTCATAATTATATTTTATGAAGTAATCTATGACTTTTATCAACATTTACCGATGGCCAAAGAATTGCAACAACATTGACAGCTCTGGCACAGCTGTAATTGCTAACATTTTCACAATAGACAAGTAAGCTAGCTAATCACAGCAGAAACCCAGCAGAGAAGGAACTGTCTTGCAATGCTGATCGCTTGCTCCTGGCACTGTCCTCCACCGCTGAGCTGTTTAAAATGAGACGCGGTGGGGGGAGCAGACTGGGGGGGTCTTGAACTTCAAATGGGCTGGTAGCTGGTATTTGTTCCAAAACAGGAGAAGGGGCTGGAAAGTGAGTTTTGAAAGCCAGAAATCTCACCATCTGGCAAAGTAATCTTTGAGTCATTGGTATTGATCAGCAACCCTATTAAAGCCCCACAGATATATTATGGTCATTTTGTGCTATGGGGCAGTAAAAAATCTTATTTATTGCACCTTTAATTGATTGAAACAACAAATCTTTCTGGCCACAAACAATCTCCAATGCTAACACCATAACACAAAATGATGCCTATTCTGTGGCCACTGTTTCCAGCCCAGTTGGTCCTTCAGCAGTTACAGTATCTCATGTGTATATTTAGATTACCTTTTGCTGTTGGTGTAGCAGAAGCTGTTTTTAATGGATGCACAAAAGACATACAGTACAGGATTAAAGAAACGTCTTTCTCACCACAGGAGACAGAGGGTTTTTAATGGGAGAGTGGTCAAATCTCATGCAATTATTCTATTTTTTCTTTCAGGCAACAGGGTCTTGAAGGATTTGAGGTCAGTTGTGGAAAATGGTGGAAAATTACACCATTTATTGTGCACGCAGCAGTCCTCTTTTTCTTTTTCCTCTTTTTACTTAGCCCACATTCACTTAATACCTACCTGTTGCTTCCAATTTCACTGCTCCCTTCCAGAGGTTTATGTGAAAGGAAAGAAGAAAATCTTGTGTTTAGCATCCTTTCAGAAATACGATGAATCTTTCTCTCACACTGAAAACCATGCATGAACTGTTTCCCATAACCGGTACTGATGCTGATGCAGAGGGATATCTGCACATTGCTTTCACACTCCATCTGTTTTCTCTCACTGATAATTTGAACACTCTGTGCCAAAGTGTTGGATAAACACTGGCAAAAGTACTTGCCGTTAAAATCGGGGGAAAGGTTGGTTCCTGCTGTGGCCCAGCCATCCGTTCCCTCATCGAATTGTGTACGTAGTCTGAAAATAACTGTCAAAATGAAACACCTGCTGTCTCTCTTTTCCTCTGTCAGTCAATCTCAGGTACTAGTATTACACGGCAGTCACCTGCATTTATGTCTCTGGAGATCTGCGATGTTGTTGACAAAAAAAACCCTCTTCTGTAGGTGTGAAAGTATCCTAAGCATCTCATCTCATCTGGTCATACTTGTTCAAGTTTTCCCAACAGCCGTAAAATAACCGATCGGTGTGAGGGTCCACATCTGCCCCACAGCCAGCTAACACCACATGCCTGACTGGATACGAGAGCCTCACATTCTGCCTTCAATCATTCAGGTCAATCCCCTCTCTGCCAGTTATGCAAATGGAAGGCAAATCATAAAAGCTAATGGGGCAAGGAATGGTAAACCAACTGGCCACCGTTAAGAGAGGCCGAGCATTTCTCAAGGTTTAGGTCTCATTTGGACACCCACCAGATGACAAAACAGCAGCGGCAGAAATACGCTATAATGTACAGGCTTTGGAAATGAAACCGAGGCGACGGTTCCCAAAGTGTCGTATTTCCAGGGGTCGTACGAAGGCCAGTTACCTGTGTTAGCACTGACCTGCACGGGGGGAAATGGAAAATGCACAGTAGAGCCAGCACAGTACCGCAGTCCAGCGATGTGCGAGGCATTATTTTACGAAAATGAGACTTAACAATATAAGGGTCCTGCGAGAGAACCTGTAACAACCCATTATAGGGCAACATAACCTCCCAGTCTTCACCTTTGTGCTTGAAAGACCTGAAACATCTGACTTAGGCTGAACTTATTGTGTGGTTTTTACTTTTGAAGTCACTTTCGCTGAGATACGCAAAGCCAAAGAGCTGGAAGTGGAGCCACGTCAAAGCTAGCTTCACAGATCCCACGTTATGTAGTATCTTACCGGATGTACCCCTTCTTTCTAATACCTCTAATAATATAGTAAGGCTTCCAGAGGGTCATGGCTTCTGCCACCGCAAAACCATGCAGTAGATGTGTATATATTGACATGAAGTAGTTTTTCAGGAACATTACAAGAACACAAATTGACACTGATTTACATGTATTTGTAAAAGTATTACCTTCACACAGTAAAATCACTTTAGTGAGGAAAAAAGGATTTTTACTTGTTGTTTATTGTGTTTTTGTTCCCGGTTAGCTCAGCTTGTACACCTGAGACAGAGGACAATTCAATTTCTAGTCTAACTGTGATCTCCGTGGAAATAGTGCTGTAAGAAGTTTATCCTATCAGCACAAGGTGAAATTATTTTCTTACTTTCCGATAAGTACATGCTGTGTGTGTGTGTGTGTGTGTGTGTTTGCGTGTGATAGAGAGTCGGGTGTTATGAACGCGAGCAGGGCTCCCAGTCGGACTCCAGCAGGGTCTTGGTGGACTCACTGGAGGCAGGAGCCGCAGCTGCAGCCGCCATCTCCCGTCACATTTCCCTGACAGGTGTGAACAAAGGACCCAGAGAAATGTCACCGCAGCATTTTTAAGTCACTTGGACACCGCTTGCATTCAGGAATGAAACTGCCTTTGCACATTATGGAAATCATATTGACAGCATGGCTAATGCTTTTGTTAGGCTAATTATCCCCGAGGTCAAATCTGTCCGTGGCAAAAGATCAGACCCCGCTGTTGCCAGAAAACTCAAAACAAGTCGCGACACTTGGTTTGACTGAAAGGGTAGCTAATGCTTAACGTCTCGGGGACGGCTTATCAGGGTGAGAGTTGCACTTTCTGCCCGTGAAAAAAATAGGTGTTATCGATTGCTGTCTATGACATTAGCAATTAAAGATAAATGCTGTCTGGCCTATCGTTATCATTCAGGCCTCCACTGCTCCTAATTGCTAGACAATGTTGAATATGGTGGAAAAAAAAAAAAGTTTGAGTCCCAACTTTAAGTTTTGCTGAGATAATGAACCTCACCAGCGAATGACCGGTCAAGGAACGGTGATGAATAGGAAAGAATTTAATATCCTTAAAAATGTTTAATTAAATTTCAAACTCGTTGGGATGAAAACTCCCCCTGCAGTGTTTATGATATACAACCGGACATTAAAAACATCGAGGGAACCACCTCCTTCCATCATGTGTAACCCTTTGATGAAAGAGAGGTCCCATTAATTATAGACTCAGGCGAAGAGCAACCATAAAGGTAAGGTTTGTCCTCTGTAGAGATACTCTTGTCAGGGTTGAAACAAGGTGCATGCATTTTTAATAGGCGTGAGCTGCTGCAAAGTATTTAGCAGCAGGTCTATTAAAAATATATAAAGCTAGAAAAGGTTGCATTTGCTTAAAAGTCATCAGCTTTCCTCGGGTCAGAAGGTTACATCGATGAAAAGAAGTTAAAAAGATGGTTGACAGTTTCCCTGTATTTTGGGCATTGTTGTCGCCCAGCTCAGTCCTAACTCTGCGTTTTGACATTGTTTCATTTGGTGCTCCTGCTGGTGCTGTTGTGTTAGTCAGAACGTGCTTCATGTGTTGGCCACCTGAGATGATTTAAGCCTTTAGGCTAAAACACATTGATCCAACAGGCGGCTATGGTTGGGAGCAGTTAGTTTGTGCTAGTCGCACTCAGATGCTCTGTGTCGGTGGAAATCTTTGGTGTGCAATAACCTATTCACCATTTTGAATCAGAGCCATGAATCAGTCAGCTTTGGTGTTGGGGTCGAATCCCAAAGGTGCTCATTGCCATAGGCATATTCTTATTGCCGTCGGCGCTGCCTAGATGCAACTTTTTGACTATCCTGGGTCTGACATTTGTTTTCCAACTGCTTCGCCAATCTGGTGGCCATTTTCAAACTCCGGTGGTTCATCTGCCCAAGGGCACGTTGTACCACCTCATAATTAAAACATTACACATTTATCAATACCAAGAATTTGAAGTAAAATACTGACATACTTGTCCTTGGCCCAGAATTTCCCGATTACCCAGTGTCTGAAATGGATTGTACAATTACGGTTGTGCAATCAACCAATATCCACATCGACATAACTGTAACCTAAATACTATAAAATGAAACAAAACTTGCCTCGTTGTCAATGCTGCTACCTGCTCAGTAAATATATCGATATTGCTGTAGGTATTAGAGGTTGATTGTAGGTGGTTCAGTTGTTATTATTATTATTATTGTTCTCTTCATACCAGGCTGACTCTGCTTCCCTTGTCCTGTCTTCTTTTGAGCAATCTGCTGTGTGTGTTTTCAGTTTTAGATATAAAGCCTGGAGTCAGTGTGACAGAATTATTTTGGTTACTGAAGTTTTGGGCCCATTACGAATAGTATTATGCAGATCAGCCTTGGGGAATTTATTTCCACATCATGCATTTGGATCGTGACACGCTTGGCCTCTCCTCATCCTCCCATACAAATAAGCCTGCCAGTCTAAATGCTTTAAAGTATGGTGAACTTTTTCAGCACATTTTTCTGAGAGGCCCTCTATTCTCTTCTCGTTATTTTTCAACCCAATTTTCTAAAATATAAAATAGACACACACACACACACACACACACACACACACACACACACTCTACCACAATTATCAGGGCATGAACCCACAGTAACTATTCTTTTCAGGGAAACTGTAGTCACTTCCTTTTTGGCAAGGCCTGAATGTTGCTGTAGTGTGGCATGAATCATTTAGATTTGCAACCGGTTGAAGAAACACTAACATACAGACTGACACAAACACGCATGCATGTGTATTTGCGCCGAAAGCGTGTGCACACACACACGAACACACACAACACTTTCAGACAAATTCACACTGCTCAGCTTTTACCACTTTCCTCACTGCAGCTATTGTACTGTACTTGAAAACACTGTATTTGTCTTTCCAGGAAGCTACAGCTGATTACTGGCTCCAGTTCATGGAAAAGAAAATCAGTGATGCCACTCAGGTTTGATAAGTGATGTGCCAACGCAACAAAGGCGGCTTGTAGTGGGATAGGGGTGCCTGTCAAAGCTATCCAAAAAGCTGTGTTAAAATCCCACATGGTAGGAAGACAGCAACTCCCCTGAATGGACTGCCACCACAGTCGGTTTCACTTTTTGCTTCTCCTGACTGATGAACTAACAAGATACAATAGAATAAATTAGCAAATGGAAACGTATGAATAAATAAACAAACAAAAAAATCACAATTGCAAAAATTGTATTTTCTGCCAAAAGAGACCAACCAGACGATAATATCTACTGACCACACTCGACTGTAGCTCCTCTGATCATGGCATCAAATTATGTAGTGCTGCCCTGCTACCAAATCCCAGGTTACATTGTTTTATAAAATAAAAATGATACTTCAGGCATTAACTCATGTGTTTGAATGGGAATTGACTGAATAAATACATCAGCTGTAGTTGGAGGACAGGGTTGCACTTTAATAATAGCAAAAGTTTCAAAATAATGAGTTTTTTAATAATATCTTCTAGCTGAGTGCATTAGTCTGTCCAAATTTTAAACAACAAATGCACCTGTGGATGGGAGCCATTCTAATGAAATGGCCCTATTTCTTTGAGGGATAGTTCAGATAGGCTTTAATTGATTTAGAATTTACAACTCCAAAATAAAAGCACATGGACACAGGGCTTTGTTTTCATAGCCATATTGAAAAAACTGAAATACCCACATTTTCAGATTGATGGAGTGAGTGTAAATCAAAAGCCCACATGGAAACCAAGACACTGCAATTTATTGTAAGGCTAATTAGTGGGTAGTTGGTGTGTTTCGACAAACTAAAGTAATTAGTCACAGATTTATGGTCGGACGTCTGCTGAGATGGTGGTAACATCTACTGGAGGAAATTCTTGCCTCTGCAAAGTAAACAGATATATAGCAGCAAAGGAGAGGTTACTACATGCAAATATAGAGCAGACAGCAGTTTAAGATAAGCTGACCAAAAAAAAAAACACATTTGTTGGTTTGACATTAACAGGCAACAAGGACAGATTGGTGCATTCAAGCTGTGAGCAGGCAACTGCAGGCTGGCTGGTGTTATGATACAGCAGTCTGTTATCTAACTTCCAAACTGCCCTTGAGGAAGGCGCCGAACCTTCGGTGCTCCAGGGGTACAGCACCCGTTACTTCAGCACTCATTCAGACCTTTTTGATTAAATACACACTCTAGTCTAAATAAGAGACAATGTCAAACATTCAAAAACGGGATATCTAGTGGTTTCCAATTCCAATTACCTTGTGAGGCAAGGCTAATAACGTTCTTTTTTTCCTCTTTAATAATGTTTTTGTAACGGTCATAAAACCACTTATCATTCAGTACAGATATCCCCTGCTTCAACAAGGGGTGTAAATGAAATAAATCAGAAAGGGAAGGACACGTTAATGATATGGGTCTGGAGGAATGCTCCCTCGCAGACAAATAGAAAATAACACCTCTAAACGCTCATTTGTAGTTAGCTTTGAGTGAGTTTTTGAGCATTTTACAGGGGGACCTTGTCAAAGGACACTTAAAGCCTATGTTTGTTGAACTATATATTTGGCGTTATTTTGCCAAGTGAGTAAAATCTCAAGTAAAACCTTGAGATGGAGCGACAGATCATCAAAATCCCCTGGCAAATGTTGTCCTTTCAAAACCTATCTAGTGAAGTATTAAGGGACCCGATTTGTCAAAATTGGAAAGTCATCTCTATGGTATTCCAGACCACAACAGGCTGACAAAACATGAGGTTACATGGAGAGATACCCTTTATGATTCTGTAAGATGTTTTTTTATATATAGAAATGTAGTTTAGTTTAGTTTATTTAATACAACTCTGGCTCTCGCAGGTATTCCCATATAGGCATATACTTATACCCATTATTGTAATAGGTAACTAAATGAATACTCATTTTATTTAGGGTGACCCATTTAATTTCAGCATAACAGTTTAGGGTTAAGATTTAAAATCATTTGTGTGAGTTATTCTGTAAGTGAGCTTTTTCCTGATTGGAAGTTAAATTAAAGAATCGGAGGAACAGACCACATGGTATCCCCCTAGATCTGGCCTGACAAGTGTGGATGAAAAGTAATTGTTTCATTTGGTCGTGGCCTATGTGTGTGTAGATGAAAATAGTCCTATATAATGTGGTAAAACATTTTGATATTACCTGTGTGCTTTTCTCTCTTTCCTAGACTATTTCTGCACATCTCGGGAGAGTGAAAGATAAAGAAAAGATACAGTGGTAAACTTACATGACATGTTGAGGTTGAATTTGTCTTCATCTGGAGAAGACCCCTTTTAAATGATGCATGCTAGTATGCTAGTAGGCTATACAGTACTTATATTTCTGGAGGACATTTTTATGGCATCATTCACAGCTTCAGAGCTTTTCAAAACAAACCCTGTCTACCCAAAAAATGAATGTGTTTCCTTCCTGTTGCAATTCTGAGTCAATTCTCTTTAATCATTGTGTCACTGTTTCCTCAGCATGTGGAGCGATCTCCTACGAGTATAAAGATCATATAAAACATATAACATATAAACTCAGTATTTTATAATTCTTGTTGGCTTTAATAAATTCATATGTGGACTGGATGGAGTCATGCAGTATAACCACCATCGCCGTCACTACTACAGCAATGTTGTTGTTGTTTTGCTTTCCAGAAAATATAGTGTATGTTTTCTGGATACTCCAAGTTACCACTGACTTGAGCGGTTGCACCACATGAGTCAGTACAACAAATGCTTGAAAATGTTTTGCAATAAGTCACCCAAAAAGAAACAATTACTTGGCATACTGTAGCGTGAGGACAATAGTGTAATCACAGATTCAGCTGTATTGTTTTTTCACCATCCCTCAACCGGGGAGTGAATTATTGTCTGAGGTGCAACAGTGAAGATACCTCCCAGCTCCAGAGGAACCTGTCTAGCTAAATACATTTCACAAGTGAGACCTTGGTATTTTAGAGATAAAATCCATCTTCAGAGTCTTATTTAGCAAATGTTCATTTCACTAACATACTTTGCGCTCATTTGATTTCACAAATATAGGAAACGGATTACCTTGAGATGCCTTAGCATCATTGTTCGCAAACAGTGAATGCCTTGGACATAGTTAATGGATAGCTTCTCTAAGCTGCAGACTTTTATAGCCAGTCCATTACATTTATGCTGATGCAAACACATCTCTGGTAGTAATTGTCATACTTATGACAATACTTATCTTTGAGAGTCATAGGTAGAGCGGTGCAGCAGCCCAAATCTATTTCAGTAGGGGTTGTTAGTTCCTTCAGATTTGTGTTTGGCTGCTTGTCACCCAAACCCATTCCTTGAAATCACATCACTATAACGGGCTAATCAGCACTTAACGAGCCATGTTACATAAAATCAATGCACCTCTCCATGTGAGAATGCAGAATATTCTGGACGAATTGATGATAGGCTCGTGGAAGGGGTAGGGGATGTTGTCAATACTGTGGTGTAGTCACTGCAGGGCAGGGCCTGCCGAGAGCAGAGGGTGTACTTGCCCTCTGTGAATAGAGTTCAGCGGTCCACCAGAGATCCAAGCTTTTACAACAAGATCCTCTGTTTTGCTGACTAATCATGTATTGATTTTAAGAAGTTGTTAAGCCCAAATAAGGATGTCTGGCCACCACCAAACATCTCCTCTACCTGTAGAGGCTCCAAGAACGGAGCTATGTATCTCCTAATAGAAGTGACATTTGACTCTTCTTCTCGGTGATTATGTGGGGGGCATGCAGAAGATCATGTTGACTTTGGGTATTTTTAATTAGACAGGCAAGAATTTCATATAAACCGAGGAGCATAATGTTGGAACTGAAAGTGCTTTCCCCCTTGTTTCATGCCGAGTTCTCCTTGTGGTTTGTGTGGGAGGATGTGTGAATAGAAATACATGTGACACACTATCAAGAATCTCTCCCACATGCAAGTTATGATGGAATGTGTCAAACCTGAAAAAAGGGTATATTACAAATCAAGTCAGAGCTGATCATCGGGGGTACCTCAACCTTGCTGTTATTGATGTGTAGAAAACAGTTCCTGGATGGAACCTGTATTCACTGCTGTGCTGGTCTATCTACTGCAAATGAAAGCCAGCAGGTCCTTTGCATTATACTTGATAGAACTGCAGAGAGAACATCACGATGCCAACTAGTTTCCATTTCAGTGGTGCTGCAAATGAATAATATATTGGTGGCAACTCAGGGGTAAATGAATAAATCTAGATGGATATTTGAAGGCAGATTGGGAAGTCTCATAGAGCTAGAGCACTACCTGGTGGTGGAGTCAGACATTGCACATGGCACCAGCGAGGATTTGCAGCATATTGTGTCACATTATCATCATAATATAGTAAAAATGCATTAATTATTTCAGTACAAGCTGCATTTTTGGTTTGTTGTTTTGTAAATCTTTGGAAAATCGTTGTTGTTTCCTGGCAGTCGATTACATACTATCTTTCTCTCCCTGGCTACTGTAGTATCATGATTGTTGACCAAAATGGGCCTGATTGACATCATATTTCAACTGGTCTCCAGATACAGAAACATACAGTCTGTGACTTTTAAATTGTATTTCTACAGTACACTGTACACTCTCTCTTGCTTGTTCTGCTCCCCGTTAAAATGAGACCTGCAGCATAATTGCTGCATCCATGCTGGAGGTAATTAATAACAATGACCCTGGTGACTTTTTAAGTGCATCATGTTCATTTTAATGATGATGTGTCATAAGCAGCTGGAGGGGGAGACACCAAGCTCTCTGTGTGCTGGCAGAGACACAGACAGACTAGGGCCTCCAGAGCTGACAGGCAAGACCAGATGAATAATTGTCTATGGCTTCTCATTATTTTGCTGGCATGAATTGATCAACCCCACCAGCAAATGGTGGGAATACAACTACCGTTGTGGTTATTGAACAGGGTTTATGCACAAATGAAAAAACACAAAAGTAGTATATAAGTAGTATTCAAACGTAGTATACATTTTATATGCATTATTCTAAAAGTATCATTTGTGGTATTAATAAATCCTTAACATCCTTAAATCTTTAATATTATCAATTGAATGATACGTTATTTTGTTAAAATGATTAAATAAGTTAGAAATTACTTTAAACTTTTTTTCCATTACTATACTACTACTACTACCACTACTACTACTACTACTACTACTACTACTACTACTAATAATAATAATAATAATAATAATAATAATAATAAACATTGTATACTTACTTTTGAAAACACTTTCATTCAGTCATGTCTAAAATCAGAGCAAAATCATCTACTTTTCGCAAAATGTGCCTCTGTGTGGTCCCTCTCGTATAGTACATTTCGATTTAAAACGATTTTATCTGTTTCTGTTCTGTTAATGAGTATTATAGGTATGGTCTGCATACTTTTCAATAATCAGTAATTAATGTTTTCATTGTCCTAATTAAATATTATTAAAATAAATAATGGATCATAATTTTGGGATCTGTGATTTCCTGCTAGGTGATAACGAGGCCCTTCTCAGAAAACTACATCTCCCTGGAGCATTAAAATGACTTCTGTAGAAATCCAAACGTCATTGGCTGGTCAGAATCCACGTGACTGCATTGGCCCAATAGTGAAAGACCTAAACAGGAAGTCTTTCTGTCATGAATCGCAGGCAGGGACAACGTGAAAGTCACTTCTTAAGGCAACGAAATGAGATATAGAAACATACCGTAAAATATGTTATTACGACTATCGTCAAATTGTTGCAAGGTGTCAGACTTTTAACGTTTCTGTTTTAGCAGGCACGCTGCTTTCACAATGTTTCAAGCTGCAGCTAAAATGTTTGCTCCTGCAACAAACGTTTCAGTATCTCGGGGAATATTGTTAAGTTTTCGACATTACTGCAAGAAGACACCAAAAAAGCTAAGAGTATCCGAAGCACTTTCAGGTGCTGAACTGGGAGCAGATATCAAAGTACAGGTACAGGTTATTTTGTCACTCGACATTTAGTGGTAACGTTAACTGGACTGTGCTAACTACCGACACACCTACCTGAGTTAACTTACTAGCATCTTATATTGGACCAGGACCACACTTAATATACTTTATTTCTTTTAGTATGTTTGATAAATTACCCCAAGAGGACTATTCCAAACCCGTTAACTATCTTATATTTTACCTGAATACATACTAGCATCTTTTATTGAACCAGGACTACACTTACTACACCTAATTTTTCAGTTTTCCTACTAAATTTCGCCAACAGGGCTAATCGAAAGCAGTTAGCTTATATTTTACATTTACATTTTAGGCATTTAGCTGATATTTTCATCAAGAGTGACTTTCAATGAGAATAGGTCAAATTATTAATATTACAAGCAACCAATAGTAAGGAGTGCAATGCTCGTGGAGTCATGGTACAGATATATATATATATGTATGTATATATGTATAACAAAATATTCCTGTGACTGTAGAATGATCAGCTAGTATATCTATCTTTGATCTATTTTTTTCAATTGCAGGGCTGGGTTCGCTCTGTCAGACCTCAGAAGGAAAATCTCTTTCTCCACGTGAATGATGGGAGCTCCTTGCAGTCCTTGCAGGTTGTCGCCAGTTCAGAGCTGAATGATACGTGAGGACCGATTATGTTGTTGTTCCCTGTAGTTAATCCTCAGTATAGTGTCTTAGGTATGAGGTTTGCATATGCCTAAAATACTCTTCCTTTTTCTGATTTTTTTTTTTGGTCAAGGCGCCTGACATTTGGGAGTGCCGTTGAAGTCACAGGCAGCCTTAATAAAAGTCCAAACCGAAAACAACCTGTTGAACTTCAAGCAGACCAAATCCATGTAGTTGGGGACTGTAGCCCTGTGGTAAGTAAAGTAGTCTCACACATCCCATGCACATTTTACTGACATTTTACTGGTTTTAAAGTACACCACCTCTGTGTGATAGCTTGATTGTGCCATAGTTGTTAAACTCTAAGTTAATATTGTCATTATGTCTTCTTATTTTAGGATTTTCCCTTCAAAATCAAAGAGAGACACGGCCTTGACTATATCCGCCAATTTCCTCATCTGAGATGTAGGACGAATGTCTTCAGTTCGCTGCTGAGGATACGAAGTGAGGCTGCTGCAGCAATCCAGTCATATTTCAAGGTGAGACATCAATGGAGGAGGTTTTGGCGGGATCAAGAGCGAGGCTCATTCGCTTCCTTTTTTCCTTTGTCAGGAAAATGGCTTTGTGCAGATTCATACTCCAGTGATCACCTCAAATGACTGTGAAGGGGCAGGGGAGCTCTTTCAGGTTGAGGCAAGTATCTACATATGTGTTCCTAATTGTGCTGAAAATTAAAATTAATTTCCCTATTTTCATTTTTGTGCAAGTGTAGAATCGTACAAACCTGCACTACATACTATTTATATTTTTTTGCACTATGCGTACCTTGCACCATATATTTGGTACCTTGTTTTTACTGTCATTATTTATACTGTACATATTTAGCGTATTCATCTCACTGTTCATACTGTCAATATTGTCCATACTGTACATATCATAGCGTATTCATATCTGTATATTTACTGTATACTGTTTATTTAAGATTTATATTACCATTATACATATGTACATACTCTGCACTTTACTGCTATTTGCACTTGTGGTTAGATGCCAAGCTGCATTTGGTCGTCTCAGTACTTGTACTCTGTGCAATGACAATAAAGTTGAATCTAATCTAATCCAATCTAAACATGGTCTCTGCTTTTACCACAGCCATCTGGCCAGGAGAAGGAGAACTTTTTCTCTGTCCCAGCCTTCCTGACTGTGTCTGGGCAGCTGCATTTGGAGGTGATGTCAGGGTGAGATAAATTGAGATAAATTGTACTTTTTAAAATTTTTTTATTAACTTACAGCAGTCTACACTTGTGTTATTTTAAAAGAGAAAGACACAGCAACAGAAAGAGGGGAAATTGTAAGAGACTGACACATGTCCACTCATTCTGCCCCGTTTCTCAAACTTTTGCAGGGCTTTTTCTAGAGTTTACACATTTGGGCCAACTTTCCGGGCAGAGAACTCCCAAAGCAGGCGCCACCTGGCTGAGTTTTACATGGTGGAGGCTGAAGTCTCCTTCACACAGTCCATAGAGGATCTCACCAAGGTATGTCATTGTCCTCGAGTTCAATGTTACTCCATAATATCAGTCATCCTACCAAGTTTATTCCACGAGCTACTAAAGCTAAAGCTGCATTAGGCAGACTAGAAAGTCCCATCCCGCTGAGTTGAGAGCTCACTGGTGCTGGTGTCAGGTGTGTACACTTCACATACAGGAAATGACAAATTGAAACTTAAAGGGGAATTCCGGTGTTTTTAAACCGGGACTCTATGTGTACAAATTCGTCATTTGTACCGCAAAATAGGTACAAAAAGTTTTGGAATTGGAAACCTTTGTTTAACCAGAAACCTTTGTTTCACCTCTTCCTGCAACAACTCACCTTCATCTTTCAGATTTCAGAGCAAGACTTCTCCTTGAGCGAGACTTCTGTTTCTGCTTAAACAAAAGTCTATCTCTGTAGATCCTTTCTGTAATGTTGTCAGACACTTCCAATAACAGTCTGAGTCTGTCAGTGGCAAAAACAAGAACTTTTAGTGGACGTACTTTGATCGGCGCATTTGCCCCACAGATTACGTTGCAGCCATAGCAGCCAGTTTCGCGACTGCCGGCTGAGGCGATCTACCGGAGCAACTCCAAAACTTTTTGTATCTATTTTGGGATATAAATGACAAATTTGTACACATAGGTTTAAAAATACCGGAATTCTCCTTTAAGTGTGAAATACAAAGTGTCTCTTAAACAGCAGCGACACCCCATCCAAAAAATGCAGGACTCACCAATGTTAGATCTTTTGCTGCCCTCGTCCCGTTGGTATAAAGAGATCACAGACCGGCCGGGTTGGTAAACACGAACGTTCAGTTTACTGACATCGCGTTACATCATTTCTGGGTATTGAAGTTCACATTTTTCAAGCAGTTACTTCGGGCTGCCATTTGGGGCTGCCCACGTGCAAAGTTGCCTAGTGCCGCTTTAACTACTAAATTGGACCCATATGCTTTTCTAGGTCATGGAGGACATGTTCAGGTCTGCTACTGAGCATGTCTTGACTTACTGTGCAGAGGATGTGGATTTATTTCATAAGTACGTGACTCCAGGACACAAGGTGAGTAGTAGAGGACACTTGTTGGACTTGTTTCAAGGTGCTGCTTCTCATTCCAAACAGCTATCTGACTTTATTGTCATCTTATTTGTTCCCTCATTCATCTGTATTTTCTAAGGACAATGTGGATGCTATGCTGAAGAAGAAATTCAGTGCGTAAGTGCACGTTGTTATTATAGACCTGAATGACACAAAATTAATCCATCCAAAGACCTTGAATGACTGTTATCCTCCCAATCTGCCTTTAGGATCACTTACAGCGAGGCGATAGACATCCTGAACCGCAGCTCTCAGAAGTTTGTCTTCCCAACAGAAGTAAGTCAAGTTGATTTTATTTTCTCCATGATAGCGCAGACGTGATATCCAGCTCTACTGTGTGTTTGCTATTAACACTATCATTCCACAGTGCTACCGGTTACTGTATATACCACAGTATCCCCCACTTGAGATAACCTTTGTCTCAGATTTATGTTGACCTTAGCTCCTCTTGTCTACAGTGGGGTTGTGACCTTCAGACAGAGCATGAGAAGTACCTGGTGAAACATTGTGGCAACATTCCAGTCTTTGTCACTGATTATCCTTATGACCTGAAGCCTTTTTATGCAAGAGACAACCAAGACCATCCCAAGCATACAGTAAGGCATTCTGATATGGTTAAAAATGCAGAGTGGATCAATGATTTAACCACTCAATCTTTTTTTCCCCTTGTAATGTCATCTTGAGCTGACTCCAACTGTGTTTGTCTGCAGGCGGCTGCCGTGGACCTTCTTGTACCAGGAGTCGGAGAGCTCTGTGGGGGCTCGCTGAGAGAGGAGAGGTTGGATCTGCTGAGGGCTCGGCTGGCACAGTAAGAACACACTACGGTTCCAAGGCCAATACCAATATTTTTTAGAATGAAACTGCTGATAGCCAATATTTATTATCAATTTTCATGAAAAAAAAGACAAGTAGGGTGACCGCCCAGCCTATTCAATGGTAGGGGAAACTAATTGAACAATTAAATGAAGAAAAGAAAAAGTGCAGAGAAGAGTTTTGGTCAGGGAGGAACATCCATCATTCCACTGGCCAATACATTTATTGAAAGGCCAATATATCCCACTGTGTCAGTCTAACTCTAATATACATAGCAGCTTATCTTACCTCATGACCTTTTGACTCTCACAGTCTGTTTGTTGCAGAACAAAGTCTGCAACATTGGTTGCATATCCACTGATTACAGGAAAACACACTCTTGACAGTTCACACCTCTGCCAACGCTGAACAATTCTCCATCTTGCTATTACACCCAAAGACATCATTCATATTACTTAAGTTAAATGATCCTACAAACACACCTTTAGGATTTGGAATCAAATGTCTGTCTAGTTAGTTATTGCTAAAAAATAATAAACATCTAATGGCAGGAATCCCAGATCTGGATCATCACCAAAATCAAATCAATTGCTCCTTGGCCCAAGGCCTATCTGTCCACCAAATTTCATGGAAATCCATTCATGTTTTTTGTTTTTTTAATATCCTGCTGACAGACAGAGACACAAACTAACGGGTGGAAACTGTTTGGTTGACATAATGATGCTAGAGGATTTACCACAGAGCTTGAGTTTAGTATTAAAATCTTGATGTGAAACTGATCTTTTCCAGGGCCGGGTTGGAGGACACCTACAGCTGGTAAAAACATTTTATTCACATCAAGAGCATTTTAATAGAAATGTCCCGATAACACCACCAGAGGTCTTATGTTGCTGGATGTCTTTATTCACAGGTATTTGGATTTGAGGCGTTTTGGCTCCGTCCCTCACGGTGGCTTCGGATTGGGATTTGAGCGATATTTGCAATGCATTCTGGGGGTTGACAACATAAAAGATGTGATTCCTTTCCCTAGATTTTCCCATTCTTGTCTTCTGTAAAACACACTGGGTGCGTAATATTTTTTAAAAATAAAATAATATATAAATGTGTATTTGCTGTCTGATAAACTTGAAATAAACATGAACTTGGATAGTTTTCAACATAATGTTCAACATTTTTGTCAAGATTCATGTTGAAATTATATCTTTCTATGTTGAATGTCTGTTCACTCATAACATCACAACAACAATGTAGTCATTGATATTTGAGATTATTTCCTCCTTTGCTGAGTCTTTCATCAGTTGTCTGCAACATTACGAGTTTTCCCTTTATTCATTCATCCACTATTGTTTTTTAAAAAATATATATTTGGCAGATAAACCTTTGCATCAAATCATGTCTCCTGATTATCTCTATTTGTAAAACTATGGTCGTTTTTCAAGAGTTTCAAGTTCAAAAGTGTCAAGTATGTCAAATTTCCACAAGATGGTGCGTTTTCCCGTCACCAGACTGACAATCTGTTATTCTGTCAACAGCAGTTGACTAAGCAGTAATTTGCGTTATCCTTTCATCAAGACGCACAAAAGTCATTTTAAGAACTTAATTTTTGGTGGAACTGATAATATAACACCGCTGTATACATTTATACATCACAGTTTCGCTTCAAAGATGTTTGCATCGGATGCGTTTCCGCATTTGAAATGAAGTGGAATGACTTTCATCGGCCCTTTTTCCGCGTGGAACAATGAGCAGACTCTTCCTGTAGTTGGCGAACTGTCAAATTTTCCACTTTAATTTCTACGATCAAATAGCCAATGACAAATCACAGCCGTGTTTCAATTAGGCGGAACTTACTACGGAATCTTAGCGCTACTTTTGTGGCAAGCTGTGCATCCCCCGTGCAGCCCATCCCTCTTCGCTTGGTGGGCGTGGTATGAATTGGGAAAACAAACTGCAGACAACCCTACGATACTTCCTCACCCCGCGTCAGTTGAGTTTCCCCGCGGCTCCGTGTCAGCTGGCCGTGCGTAAAAATTCCGCAAGAGTCAAGTTGCGCGTTTTTTCTCACTGCTTTTTTTTTTTCTTCTGCGTTTTGTTGGTGCGCTGGCTGGTGCGCGCAGCGACACCAGGAGCGACCAGCAACACCTCCTACCAAGACCACTGATATTCTCAAATGGGGGGAACAGACTGCACCAGTGAGTGCCAAACGCCGATAGCACTTTGAACAGGCAACCCTTGAGGACCCGTCATGTACTAGTGGTCTAAGGAGTTGCTGTAGAGGAACAAGAAGCAGGAGACACCGACAAACATGAGCGGCGGGGAGATCATCTTCCAAGGCTGGCTGAGAAAGTCGCCGCCGGAGAAAAAACTGAGGAGATATGTAAGTAAATCACACTTTGGCATAGTTTTTCCTCTTCTTTATGTGACTGGTGCAGGCGCAACAGACTGTCTGCAATTTCTCCTGTCTCCATGCAAGTGCTACTCTTTGTGCTTTGTACATCTTTAAGACAAGTGGTGTGAAACTCAGATTGGGGATCTGTGAGGTCCAATTCTAGCAGGTGCATCCCACCACCATCTGGACCTCTCTTCTGTTTTTCAGTGTCATAGGAGGCACCACTATTATTCATACTCACCAGACTGAAAACACAGTCTCCACCAGCAAAACAGTACTGAGAAGTGTATGTATCATATGAAATGCAGTAGCCAGATTTGGGGAGCAGTTCACAATGGGGTTGTGTGGCAGCATGGAGGTAAACCCGTCTGTTCCCCCAATACTGGACAGCTGTCTATAATTTCCACTAAACAGCCCTCAGACAGAGGGGGGAAAACCTGGCATGAGGCTTCATCCGATCATGATGAGATAATGTCTAATCAAGCAGTGATATTACCAGTTTTCAGCGTGGCCGGGCCTATAATGTCACAACAATAGTGGTATCTGCACAGCACTTGGGCGCCCTGATGAAGCTTTATGTGCCAAAGCCGCTAGTCTCTCGCTAGGTGCTGGACAGGGGGGGGGGAATGGCTGTTAACTAAATCAGATAATAGGATTTATGGAGGCAGATATGAGACAATCTCCCATAAATACAGCTGTCCACTGTTTATGGACGGTGTTGCATTACCAGGCCTCTCCATGTTCCTACTAGCTGACTTTGCCATGATGTCATCTCTCTGTTTCATCTGGAAATCCATCCCTGAATGTC
>CABFOQ010007499.1:14387-37704 GCA_900660455.1 Gephyroberyx darwinii
CTGCAGTGACCGCTGTGAGGATCATTTGTGCCTGGGCTCAGGTCCACGCCCTCACATGTGTCTCCACCCAGTGTATGACATGAGGCATATTGTGTTATTCTTCTGGTCTCAGATTCAGCATGTAATGCCTCATATTCACAGTGGGAATTTTTAAAAAACCTTATTTATCCAGGGAAAGGTTTTGCTGAGCGTGCATGCTCTTTTTCAGCACACTCACACCTAGGAGCTGCCCAGTGCGACCACAGTCTTCCATGGCATCTGGTTGTCTGGTTTCCCCGGGCCAGATTTTCACTGCCAGTCTGGGGATTTGAAGCGGTAACTGTCCGGTCACAAGCTTCCCTGACGTTTAGGCTACCGCTGCCTCCACAATGCTTACGCTCGACTGGAGGGATTTGTTGACTGATCCCAGCTCAGCACCCCAACTTTGAGGGGCTTTGTAAACACTTATTTAACCACAGTGTAGATGTGTAGTGTAGATGCTATAACCCAAATGACCATCAACAAGCAATATAAAATCTGTGTGCCTCTTGAAGAAAATGTTCCTTGTGTTAAATGATGATATAATATGATTTCATTGTTCCAACCTGTTATTTTGTGTCGTAGATTACAACAGCAGCGATCAGAAGACGGCTTGCAGGAGACACGAGCTCTATGTCAGCTTCCGAGAGTTGGGATGGCAGGTAAGGAACATCTTCTCAAACAACAACACCAACTCTCTTTAGGGTGTTTAGTGTTACAATTCTTACCATTTTACAGCCTGTTGACAGGCAGATATGTAGAAATTGAGTTGGATAAAATCATGAAAGGTTAACAGAAATTTGAAATTTGGTTCACTGACCACAAATACATGATTTTGAATGGTAATCTACAAGCGAGGGCAAGTTGCGTTCCCCTCCATTGTGTTTTTTCCTGCTTAGTTCAGTCTCTCTGTGTATAGCTCACACATTTCAAACGTTTATTAACTCAAATTATAGGATTTTTCTGGTGAACTGAATTGCTGAACTTGATGGATAGCACAGCTTGTCTACTACACCTGTTATACACATTATAAACACCAATGACTGGAATAGAGCTTAGGGGGAGGCCACCTTGTTGTAGAAAGGTTGGTAGTTCAATTCCTGGTATTGAGAAGACTCACAAGTTCCCCTGAGGGTGGACAAGAGAGATCAACAGGAAGATATTGGTTAAAAGAATGAAAGCCAGTTCTTCAAAGGCTGGGCAGTGGTAGTCTGAAGTCTCAGTCAGACTGCAGGGTGTGTGTGTGTGTGTGTGTGTGTTGGGAGGCAGACAGAGGAAGTAATAGTAGAGAAGGGCAGAGAGTTATGTGCGTCCTTCCAAACAAGCTGTCTGCTGTTAACACAGCACTGACATCTAGAGGGAGACTGCCAACACACACACACACACACACACACACACACACACACACACACACACACACACACATACAGCGAGATACACACACGAGATACACAGGAAGGGAGTTGGAGAGAGACGGAGGACATGGAAAAGAGAGAGAGGAGAAAAGACAATCAAACCTGAGTGTTAGAGGAAAGAAAAAGAAACACCCAAAGAGGCAGAGAAACAAGTTAGAAAGGTAAAAGACACAGAAACTTTGTCAGAGAGACAGAAAAGACCGAGAGAACCAGAGCAGCACAGACAGAGAGGAAGGAAGAAGCAGAGAAGGACACCTTCCCTGAGCGATTCAGCAGACGGGAGTGTTTCAGCTGGGATTTGTCCTAAGAGACGAGGTTAGGGCTGAATTCCCCAAGTCAGGTGGGCTACTGTAAACTGAAATATTTGGGAGATGTAGGTCAATCCAACATCCTCATTTATGGAGTTACTCCCTAAACTGACAAAATGCAATGGCTCTTTCACCACGGTTGAGACTGATATACTGTTAGCTGCTTCTCCAGTAGATAGCCATGTTCAGATACGCCCCTTTTCAACAATGACATACACTTGTGCCTCTCTAATGAGCTTATTTACAATGGATAATGGGGATAATGGATAGATTTGATCTACTTTGACTTTGTGGGCCAGTATTAGATAATCTTGATGAAGATGATGAACTGTAGGATCAACTCAATTACACCTGCAGCAGTTTGTATATGTTACCAGCATGAACGCCAGGCTGCCTGAGAGAGAAGCCAAATGAAAACCTCCACATGTAATGACGAGCAACTAAACTAAACTAAAAGTGAAATATTGCTTTTAGGAGACAAACTGATGTCAGATCAGCCATCCTGCTTTTTATCCTTACTGACTGTTCTCTCTGCTGTTTCTCCCAGGACTGGATCATTGCTCCAGAGGGCTACGCAGCCAACTACTGTGATGGAGAGTGCTCCTTCCCCCTCAACGCCCACATGAACGCCACCAACCACGCCATTGTACAGACACTGGTAAGACCAACGGGCCCGGATGTTATAACGATCAGCATACTCTTTACATGTACCTTAGTACTGCAGAACATCCCATTCAAATCCTCTTGGGTGGCGGAGAAACGCTGCATGTAAAAAGCGTCTGTCACGGCTGCATTTGCGTATGAACGTCTGTATTGAAATCCTGAATGACTCATTTTTATTTTTGCATTAAATTGGTTCTGCAGTCATAATATTGTCCTGATGCTACATCATGCCCTACCATCGTGACACATTTCCATGAACTCCAGCTCCGTACAGCAATCACGCCATATTGAAATGTAGTTGTTTTCCTACCGAGGTGGTGTAAAGGAATACTGTGAACGTTACTATCCTGTCTGGCAGGTTGCATGTCGACATTTCACACCTAGTAATATTTTTCGATTTTTGAATGAGCCACCTTGTCCTCGTCTCCTGCTGAGATCAGTCCGCTACTTCTGGACACAAATCAATCCCAACAACCGCACAAAGATGATTCATTCAGCAAATGAGATTTTTTGAAATTCCTGCTCACACATATCACGTCTGCATCTTTTATTGTGTGGTCAACGTTATGGTCAAAGGATCTGCAGAGGGTGTGTGGGCGCTTCTTTCTCGATATGGACATCTTTTTAATGCTATTTCAACTATTGTGAAGCAACACTATTAACCTAAAAGACTATCCTTCATTATCTTTCTACTCTTCATTTTCCAACCTGCACCTCTATTCTTTGCTGCTGCATTGACACAATTTCCTCTCGGGGGATCAATCGAGTTTGTGTTATTTTCTCATCTTAATCTTATGCTATGGTTTTCATTTTCTCCTCAGGTGCACCTGATGAACCCTGAGAACGTCCCAAAGCCGTGCTGCGCCCCGACCAAACTCCACGCCATATCCGTGCTCTACTTCGACGACAACTCCAACGTCATACTGAAGAAATACAAGAACATGGTGGTGAGGGCCTGCGGCTGCCACTGACACCGTGGACCGCTTGTGGGCCGTTTGGTTGATAGTTGAGCTGGCAAACGGGCCGCAAATCCACCAGTGTTTGACTCCTGGGTGAGCTTGACCTTAACTAGACATCGGTTGAGAGGAATTTCCATCCTAAGAGAGAATTCACAAATGCTACTCCAATGATCTGGGACAATTCAAATCGATTATCTATCAACATGAACAGTTAAAAACCAAGACTCCAATCTGAGTGGGGACAAAATTGACTCAAAGTGAGTGTCGTCTGTGGGCCACACCCTGCTCCAGCGTTGTGTGTCACCTTCCCTATTGGCTGTGGAGTGGCACCTTTACTTCCTGGGTCTGTGAGTGAGTGAATGACTGTGTGTGTGTGTGTGTGTGTGTGTGGAGTGTTTATGTTTGTATATTATGTGTTTATGTAAGTGTGTGTATGTGTGCCTAAGAGGCTTCCTCCCCTGCTCCCTCACTGAAAGGGCGAGGGGGAAACTGAACTGTTGTGGGACCAGTCAAGAGTGCTGCTTTCCTTCCCTTCTCCTCTCCAAACAAAATGGTGGATCAGTTCTCAGAAGACCCTTACACAATTACTGAGGAACAACTTCTCTCAATGCGTGCGACCCTGGGGAATTGACTCGGTGTTGTCGCACCGCAGAAAACCAACAATAGTGAATGACATCGCCTGGTCAAACGACAGGAAATGTGTATCAGATGGGGAAAAAAATATTCTTTTCAGTGCAAATGCATGGTTTATGTTGTGTCACGGGACTGACCCAATCCTGGCTGTTAACCCCAACAATCTAATACTAAATGAATGATACATTGGAGTCAGCAGAGATCCATATTTCCTTTCCCCCTCCTAATGTATTTTCTTCTCAAGCCATATTTGCCTTCCTAAAATATAATATGGACAGAACCAAAGTGACCGCAGGCTATTTTAGTAGTGAACTGCTCCAAATATCCCCTCCGTGTCAATATTTGCCGGGCTCACGCTGAGCCCCGATTCACCAAGCTGGTTCAACATGATGCATGTTGTGGCGAAACTGATGTTTTTCTCCAAAGAACTGAAGAATACAGCCTTATCCCTCCGACATACCGCAAACGGCCATTTCCATGTCGCTGCACTCACAAAGTTAACAAACGCTTCCACCCCTGACAACCCATCAAGAGATTGTGGAAAAACATTTAGCTAGTCAAAAACAGCCGGCGAAACGGTTTCTGAGCCAGCGCTCTGAAATTAGCCCTCTGCTTTTTCAAATTGAGATTTGTGTCAGTGTGGCGATGCATTTCCAAATGAACATGTAACTGTGAGCTTTGACTTAAGAGTGCAGAGTCTTTGAATTACATGGGATTTTTCATAGAGAACATTTTAACAAAAAACTAATACCAATAAAAATCGAAATACCTTACGTGCCTAACCAATCAGAAATTACAAAATATACCTCTGGTAAGCTGCTGTTTACATTTGTGATCATGTTTAGACTGTTTTGTGTAAATACTTGTACATTCTCAGCTTATTTATTGCACCTTTTATTAAAAAGAAAATCACATACCATATTAACAGAGACAGATATGAGAACAAAATGAAAATACAAACTTATTTTTGGAAAAAAATTTATTACGAAATCTCATGTTACAACTTGCCATTATTCTCTCTTTTTTTGTACAAAATTCATGGGTAGTGTACGACCCATGACTCACAAGAAAAAAAAATACTGCTTTCTGTCACTGGAGTTGCCTAGACCATGTGCTATCCATAAAAACTTTTACTGACAAAAAACCCCCTGCTTTGTCTGATTATTTGTGTACCTTGGTTGAGCACTGAAATGTACCCTGTTTCATACAGCACACACACTAACAGACCTGACATGGGTCAAAGAGCATTTGCAAATCATGTCCTAACAGGTGGGTGTGGTTTACCACACCAGGACCGTTCAGATAGTGCCACTGGTCAATCACAGAAAAGTGCAGTAAATTGATTTTCAGATACTTGCAGTGATTGCCAAAATTGCAAATATTTTTTAGACCCAGCTCTGTTGCACATGACATTTTCACAAAACACCAATCAACCTTCTATACAAGTTTGTGGGTTGTTGCAGCATATGGTAGACTAAAATGAGATTTCAGTTTGGTCAATTATGATTCCTCCGATTCATCTGTGGGACAGAAGCCACAGGGTGGGGAGTTAACACCAGCCACATGTTGGACAATCTGTCTGTTCTACTGGTCAGCGAGTTTTGGAAACCACCAGCCTTGTGAGTGAAAAAGTTACCTACTCTCGCTACACATTACCAGAGCACCCCGCCATCCTTATAGCTGAGGCTGATTGGTCTTGCATGCCAGTTACTTTACAGTGATGGAGTGTCAAAAGGGGAAGGGCGTTTCATAAAGGGATGATATGGGGCATTACAATGCATTTGCATAGGCCTATCTGTATTTGAACATGCACGACTCTCTGTATAGAAAACATTCTGAAAATTTTTGTTCATGATATGGCTCATAGTTAGCCTTCTTCAACCATCTATTCACTCCAGTGGATTAGGTGCCTAAAGATGGTGGCCTCGTGGCATGGTAGGGCATCCAGAAATATTGGGTGGGACCAGGAGGACTGATGATATCAATCCAAGAGGTCACCATTTTTACACATCTGGTTCAATCATGAAGGCAAGAGTAGACCTGATAGTCACAATCATAGTCAGAGAGGTGATGTGATGCTGGCGAGCTGCAGTGAACTTTCCTTTCAGTAACTCCAGGCGAGTATTATTACAAAGCAGTCTGATCTTAGGAGCAACTTCCTATTCTTTACTTAAAGGAGAGATCAGGGAGGCAATATCATCACAAAGAGCCATAACTGAGGGTTCACTACCACACACTGAAAAGGGCAGCGCACTTTCTCACGAGAGAAATCTGAACCTCGCGCTGCACGTGTTTTACCCAAAACAGACTCCCAGAGACCACATTTTCCTGCCCCTCCTACCAGTTCCCACCTTTAACCTGGTTGTCCGGCAGGAGTAATCCGGAAAATAAAACTTTACATTCACATCTTTCAATAATACTTTTGAGGATATCATGGAGGACCACACACTAACTGAATGTGCAGTCTGTGGCAAGCTCATCCAGATGGGCAAGCTGCATTTGAATTAAAAAAAAAAAAAGAGAAGCAGTGGTAGCTTTAAATGTGGTCAGTAATGGAGATATGGGGTAACATGGTGCAGGCCTGAGACTCCTGTGTGCTAGGAGGAGCAGTGAAGGATGGTGGAATGTCATCACAGGAGTCAGAAATGGGGGTAGGATGCATGAGTAGTGAGGATTTTCACCAATTCTGTAAACACATTTTGAACAAATAATCAGGGAAAAGCGCTCTGTAAGAAAATAATCTGATTGTTGTCTTCAAAAAGAGCTGAAAATCAGAAAAAGGTCACATCCCTGTGCCATGTCTGACTCCCGTGACAACTGTAACTCCTCCAACACCACTCCTACTAGTCTGCGTTTCCCTGAGAGTTAAGTGAATTAGGCCATCACTGGCATGGATAAAGAGTACCTTCAACTTAACACTCATCTTCACAATGGGATGACGCGGCAAATGTTTTCAATAGTTACGTTAATGGCTTATGATTTAACAACAGATCCCATGTTTAAAACTTTCCATTTTAAAAAGGTTTTCAAATGCTACAGAAATTCGGTCTGATAGTCTGATTTTGTTTTTACTGCAAAGGCAGAAACTTGAACATCTGTCCGTCAGTGCTACCCTTTTTATCAACAACAAAGTAAATTTCAATTTGCACCAGGATTTACGGATTGGACCGATTTAGTGGTTGCAAAGTGGTTGTCAGTCACATTACTTCATTTGCAGAGCCAACCAATTATCCTATTGCAGAATAGTTGAGGTTGGGCAACAGCAATGAGCTACATTCACATCCCAAACACACTACTCTCAAGACATGAACACTGGAGAAAGAACAGACTGGAGCAGCCTGTCACCGACCGACTCCTTTTCTGAAGAGAAACCGATTAGAGAGAGAGAAGAGGGCTGGCCGCGGCAGCAGAGAAAGGACTCCTACTAGCCAGATATGCAGTGTGGGCGGCACAGGGTGGTGGAAGCTGAGTGATGATTGGACTGTTCTACAGCTCGTCTCTTGCCTGCTTCATCACGAAGCTGTGCAAGCTCTCCAGGTCCCGCCCACCGTGATGCTCGTCACCCTGCTCCCCCGCCCTGAACATGAATAAAGTGGGGTAACCTCGCACCTGAGGAAGGAGGGAAAAATAACAGAATCTTATTCAATGTTTTTTTAATTCCAATACAACATGCAGTGTGACAATATGGTGACAACAGTTGAAACTATTAGTGAAATTCAAAGAAATAAACACTTCCCAATTTTCTTTTTCTGCAGGAAAGTCACAGTGCCAGAGTGGAAGAAGTCAATGAAAATTGACTGTTGTTTTTATGTCACTGCCATGCTATGTATGAAAAGGCTTTTACAAGACTAAAACAAAAACTGTACATTTTATTAGTGAATGATCACTCTCATCCAACTGTGGATCTTGAACTCTGATGTAGCGATGTAGCAAGCAGGACAAATTCCTCTGCATAGGTACTAGCAAGTGGCTTAATGATTTATAAGACAGTGAGGGGAAAATTGATGAAGTAACTCAGAGATTTCACAAGACTGAACTTCTCGTCACAGGACTACAGCTGAAAAGATAGTGAAACTGAGTGCTTGGTTGAATTATTATGATAACTGGGCTCGTATGAAGCAGCCAAGATAGTCAAGACCAGGCTGTGTGACATCCTCACGCCCTATAATCATAAAATCAGTCAATGACTCACAAAACTATGGAGGAGAGCGAGAAGAAAACTGTGCAGTGTGAAGTGTGTACATGTTGCCACAGACTAATTTGTAATTGGACCACTCCAGGCTTTCCTCCAGATAACTGCAATTAAACCCCACAAATGTTTGAAGCTGCTCTATAAAATGGATGTGTGTGTGTGACAGTCTCCTATCAAATCAAATCACACTTTATTTGTATAGCCCTTAACCACCGTTACAGTCTCAAAGGGCTTCACAGTGCCCAAAGTGTGAAAGCAATAAATGGTTAGTACACTAACCCATTCATGATAGTGCTAAAACATCTTTATAATTACAGTTTGTAACATCCAAGTATGAGGCAGTCGTATTGTGTGTTATGGCTCTGAGAAAATCACGTCTCAGTTTTATTACTTCCTGTGTGACACAATTACATTCACACAATCTGGAGGAAATGGCAAAACTGACTAAAGGAAGAGGGAGAGAGGTAGAGAGTGTAACATGTTCAGTATGTTATGTTAAAAAAAAAAAAGGCAGATCAAGTCCAGTTACTTACAGAGAACCTGTTGCAGAGTGTGCGCTCCACAGTGCAGTCCACTTTGGCTATCTTGATGTCGGTGAGGCCGGGAAACTCCTTCTTGGAAAGGTCCTCCCATGTTGGAGCAAGGTTCTTACAGTGGCCGCACCTAGAAAGCAGGATGACACAGAACATGACAGATGCAATGTCAAAGTTTTAACTACAATACATGGACAATACAGGAAGTATGGAGCAAGCAAAAAGCAGCCATAATGTTGCAGGCTATCGAATGGCAACATTACAGTGAGTGAAATTTAAAACTTGTTTGTTCCGTGGAACAGACTGAGGCGTTGACTACATGTGAAAGGTATGAACCCTCACTGATTTTATCCATTACATCCAGTTGTATTATCATCTAAAGCATGTATTCCAAATATATCCTACAGGTTATCCAATTAAATGCTGTTTTAACTACCTTAGTGGGTTGAATGCCACTAGCTCCAAATATTATGTGCTTACCATGGAGCGTAGAATTTGATGAAGGTCAGGCCCTTGGCTACTGTCTCGTCAAAGTTGCTCTCGGTCAGGACCAACACACTGGACTGCAGGGAGGAGAGGAATGCAAAGTTTGATATGAATTGTGTTCTATATGCGGGTCAGAGTGCAGGGGCAGCTAGGATCAATACCCCTGGAGCAGGTAAGGGTACAGTGTATTGCTCAATACACGCATGAATGGGTAAAGGAGTGTTTAAAAAAAAAAAAAAAAAAAAAAAAAAAATTTAAAAAAAAAAAAAAAAAAAAAAAAAAAAAAGTTGTAAAATAGGTTTCTACTTTTAGAATGGGAGTTGGTGTGTCCAAAAACCTGAAATCCCAGAGGGGGAAAAAACCTGAATTATTATATCCCTGAAAGTGCTATTGTTCTTAAATTATATCGCAAACTGACTTTCTCCACTGCTTCACCTCTTCTGTTGTTTGGTGAGCTTTGAGGGATGATGTCATCTTCCACGCTGAACTGCCCATCTGAAATTCTGGCATCCAGCAGCAGGAAATAGCTGGCCTGACCATAATTGCTAGTTGAGTTTTGCATCGTGAAGTGGGTGCTAAGCTCAGAGATCTATAACTATACCCAGGTGAAGATGGCTGCCATATGCTCATTTTCTGGAAACTGAATTTAAAAAAAACAGCGTGGAATCACATTTTGGCACCAACTTGGCAGATCAATTTCCAAGTACATAAAAGTGTATTAAATGAATTAATTTGAGTCAGATTGTGATGTACCCTCTATTCTTAGAAAGTCTGCGATTGGGACAGTCTGCTGTGTGAAGTACAGCCTGAGGGACCTCCAGTGGTTGTACCTTTAAGTGATACGTTCCCTTTCAAAGCTGATCATGTAGCTCAATGGATAGGACATAACCACTGCCAGGGTTAGGGTTTCCATTCCCACTGAAGCAGCCCATACTAATAATGTATATACTGTAATGTTCCTGCAACTTGCTTTGGATAACAGCATCTACTAAAAAAGCATATGTAATATCAGACTGAGACAGAGCTCTTCCATCAGACCTAGACAGAATAGTAGTTGAATACATTTTGAATGCTGAGAAGTTATGAGAAATGCATAAAGAGCGGTGTACACGTCTGAAGCCGTTCAAGTGACTGGCAAGATAATCTGAATGCAGTAGTTCAAATATTACCACTGTAGCCATCTGGAGATGTATGCTGTCAGTTTAAAAATGACACACACACACACTAAAAATGACACTTAACCGCAAAAGAGCATTCTTTTGTCTCCAATATACTGCAGTGAAAAACTGCAGAAAATGGCATGCAGTTGCAGTATTTTGCAATGCATGCTTGAGAAAGATAGTTTCAACCAGTGCATGAGAGAGCACATACATGGGCACTACACAGAAACACAGACACCACAGCTGTGATCAGACCCACCTCTACCTCCTCCTTGGCTGGCTCCTCAGTGGGGATCTCGTTGGCTGCTGGTTCCTCAGGCTCGGGCTCCTCAGCAGCGGCCTTCAGCTGGTTGTCCACAAAGTCTTTGAAGGAGTCCAAGTCCCTCTTTCCTCTGTACTGGTCTGTCTACACACACACACACACACAAAAAAACAACAAAGAAGAATTTTCACTTGCTGCTATCCAGTGTAATTGTGGTAATGGTTGGTTTCTAATTATAATAATTTATAGTGAAATTAAACTCTTCCTTGTTATTCTAGGACCCCTGGGGCCCACTCAAACACCCTTGGGTTAACCTCGGCAAACACTATGGTTAACCACAGATACAGAAAAGGCTTGGAGGACAATGTGACGTGATAACACATGGCAAAGTGAAGTAGAATGTGCAGTTTTCAATAATTCAAGTCATTTGTTGATTGATTAAGTGGTTGATTCAGGTCAGAGCTGCTGATTTTTTACTCGGTCACTGCAGTTGTCAGTGGCAGCCATGTAAGAAACACTATCTTGCTCCATGGCTATTGCTGAGTAACTTGTGATGATATGCTAGCAATGGGTCTTTCTCAAAGTGTGTTCTTCTGCATTGTTGTCCAGTCCACACCGCTTCCATACCTTCTTTCCATTGTAGAAGAACAACAGAGTGGGATATCCTCGCACAGCGTTCTCAGAACACACCTCGTAGTGTTGGGTACAGTCCACCTAGCCAGCAAAAACAAGACCTTGGTTACATCGCAGCAAATAAGGACGGCCCACGGTGGTGAGGATAAGTAAACTTATTTGCATCAGGTTCTGCATCAGTTACTGAAACAGAAAACAGAACAGCTACTTTGCATTGACTTCCTCATACTGTGCAGTGTTAGAGAACATGGTTAGTGAAACTCATAACTGCATATACACAAAGTCTATATTTTCAAACTCAGTTCTTAAAGAAGTATGTGTGATACAAATTTGCTTAGGAGGTGTTCAATGTTCACTGTTGTGTATCAAACAGGTGCTCTTTGGAAATACTATGAATACTGTAGTAATGAACATTTAACCCAATAAATCTTCACACCTTAGCTTTGAATTTTCACAAAACTCCCATAATCCTCTTCTTGCATTCAGAAAGAACTACTGTGTCTACTCTATCTTTGACTACTCGTGTAAACTTGAGGAAAAATCATTGCTTTTACTGATGGGATGATTGATACTACTGGAAATACCTATCTACCAAAACACAGGACAGGGCTCTCACATAGATTATGACTGATACTAGCACTTTCACAATGTATTTTAAAATGTTGTTTTGCTAGCTACAGTAGCTGTAGCCTACCAAACCAGGGATGTGGGACGGTACAGAATGTGTACTCATTTTTAAGCACCCACCTTTCCGATCTTGACGTCGTCAGAGTGCTCAAAGCTGGTGGCCAGCTGCTCCCAGGTTGGGGCCATGGCTTTGCAGTGGCCGCACCAAGGGGCAAAGAACTTGACAAAATGGGCACCTGAGGCAAGAGGAAGAAGAGGTGGACGTTAGAAAGAAGGACAGCAGAAAGAAGGGCAACAGCTAGAAAGAGACATGTGGAATACATATGGAAGCAAAAGGAACACATAATTATACACATTTGCAGTATGGACGGTAAAATGCACTGCAGTGTATACCGACTATTACATGAATAGCATAATTACACACAACTGTACAACGCTACCCTAAAGTGAGGTCGAAGAGGTTTATGGGTTCAGGTTTTTGATTTGATGGAGCGACACAAAAAAGTTGATTCCACTACGAACTCAATATAGCTGGCCTTGAAGGAAAATATACACCTCTTGCACAGGGGTTATATACAGCCAATTACGCAACATTTATTGCAACCCCGTTGCCAAGATTTGAAGGTGGGACCTATAAACACTGCTTTAAAAATGCCTATGTCATATCCTGCCTTTTTTCGTCTCCAAACAAGAAACCATTTATTTTTCTTCTGAACCAAAACATTCAACTTCAACGGGGCTTAAGAGCCGTAATTTCAACGAGACAATTATCGTGACCGCCGTTTATTTTTTCAGTCGTTGTCTGAAAATCCAGAAACGTGAGGTGACAGGAGACAAATGTTATAGAGTGGTTTTGCGTTGACTGACGTTGTGTATTGTGGCTCAGGTACCAGTGTCGAAATGAAATGTTGTGCATGTCAGTTATGTAAAAACAAGGCAATGAGGTGTTTCCATTCTCTAACAGGGTATCCTGAAGCACTATTCAGTATGGGTGAAAACATTTTAAAATGAAGACAAAATAGAGAAATGTATGTTAAGGCAAGATAATCCACCTGCGTAAATACACAGCATGAGTTACCCATTCATCTGCCTCAGCTAGGCTCAATAACACTCTCTTGAAGCATTATAAACAGCATTGCCTTCTACGATTTCTTTACCTTGGGCAACATGGGCCTTGAAGTTGAGAGCAGTGAGCTCGTACATGCCCTGTTTGGGCTCTGGGGCCTTGGGAGGCTCCAGCTCAGTCTCTGGTTCCTGGAGGACACAACAAGAACATTAGAAAGTCTATCAACAACAGCACCATTAAACAAAAATATAAAATCGATCACACAGTGTGTTGAGACAAAGGCTATTATCGTTTTGAGTTTTTAATTTTATTTTCAATTTTCACTTTCTAATTTAGTTTTAGTTCGTTTTCAGAGTGTGCTTGTTAGTTTTACTTTAGTTTAGGATTTATTTTTGCAGGCTTGATATTTGAATTTACTGTGGGATATTTCTGGACACGTGTGACCCAACATGGAAAAACAGGCACAAAGTGGGATAAAGTTTTTAGTTCATGATAGATTAAAACTCTGAATGCAAAGATCAATAAAGTGGTATATTACATAATGGGGGTCAATAAATTATTTTGTTGGAGTAATTCATTATTGAGCATTTTTCTGATATGCAATTGGTGTCCTGTGAAGTTAAATAAGCCTGGGTTTATGGTGTAGAGTTTTCAGACTTGGGGCAGTAACAGTGGCTCCTACTGGATGTACAACACTTACTGACGGCTCCTCCTGGAGCGTCTTGAGCATCCAGGTTTCCAGAGACTGCAGATCCCTGGGTCCCTGGTACTTCACTGCATCCTGGTCTGGCTTAAACAGCATCAGCCTATACACAGACAAACACACACACAGGATTTTAGCATGGTAGACTTAACGTTCAAGTCTTCACAAACACATGAAAGTACACCCAAACTCGATCACGCATGCATGCAGATGCACCCATGCAAGCCCACACAATCCTGCAAACTGGCCAATGCCGGATAATCATCATAAACATCAGAAAAAAAGTCTGTTCTATTATCATTACAGACTCTGGGACTTGTTTAGTAAAGTTTATAGCTATAAAAAAAACATTTCACAGTCAATCATTATGTGTTGGCTGCTGAGTTAGCAGGTTTGCAGTCTGTGACAATGCAGGTTTATGACAACTCAGTTAAAATACTGGTTGAAAATTCAACAAAATGCTTGTGAATGTGTCACTGTCATTGGTCAATCAGTGATGAAGAACAGCAGATTGTTTACTTCTACACCATATGCAGTCTATGCTAGGTGGCTAGCGTGATTTTCCATAGACACGCGCGAGGGGATGGGGGAGCACATCTTATATCAACTAGACAAAGCAACAGATTTAGTTGAAAATCACCTGGCAGCTCTCTCCGTTATAGAAGCAATCATATAGATATACACTTCTCTGTAATTTTGTTGAAAATGTTTGTGTGCAAAATTGTATACTTATAAGAGTCACAGGATAAATGTCACCTCATACTACAACATGTTTCACAATCTGAACTGTACGGCTAGTAGTTTCCTTATATCAAGTAATCTGTAATGTATTACAAGGCAGAAGTGACGTGACTTCGGCTCCCTACTAAGAATTCTGTTTCTGGTAGGTGACCTAAATAAAGTACGGACTGATCTTAGGCGTGCCATATTGCATCCACTGAACTGAATTCTTATTAGAAGGAACAAAAAATGGCCCCATGGGGGAGTCCTGACATCAAGTGGATGCAAAAGACGCTCTTGGCTGTGCAACATAGCAGTACGTGAGTGACTGAATGAGTGAACTAACTAGTGCTTTCTAGGTGCTCGGGTGGACGGCTGGGGTGAGGGTGAGTGCATGATTGGAGGGAGTGAAACTACGCTGACATTGAAAACTCCACCTGTTAACAGCAAAGTAGTACTGTGGTAGCTCAGTGTTGTTGGAACTGTTAGACAAAATATTTAATTCATTTGTTGACTGAACGCAGAGCTACTTCCTGGTATGTGAACATGCCACGTACCAACCTAGAGCTGCTCATGTTTGTGTGACTTCTACTGTACTGCGGGCGTGTAACTGGATTTGCTTTACGCAGGGCTCTTGGTGCTCTGGGCAGCACCTGCTGAGTATATAACTACTTACGTAGGGTAGCCCCTGACACCGTGGACATTGGAGCAGAACTTGGTGTCCTGGACGCAGTCAACCTTTACCACATACACCGGTGGCTTGTCCATGCTGTTGTATTTGTCTCCCAGTTCATTCCACGCCGGCTGTAGCCTCTGGCAATGGCCGCACCTGGACACAAACATCATCAGTGTGTTAGAGAAACATTTTAACTATAACATGTCAACATGTCGATGTACACATTTCCCCAATGAAGCCGATGTATTTTTGACACTTGACAAAGTGTTATTCAATGATTTTTAGTGGTCCCAGGGTCAAATATTTTCTACATGTGGGTGGCAGTGTCAGATGGCAAATGCACTAAAGAAGCACAATGGCAAAATTTGAGATTTGAGGTTTCTGGTGGGGCCATTTCCCAAAATGCTCTGTTCTCACTTAGTTATATCACTCCTGGATGTATATTGCAGTTCCCCAATTTCATTGATACAACATACAACAACAGCTATCCTGCATCAGTAATATGACTTATTTCCAAACAATTCCTCTTGGTGCTGGACGAGATGGGACATATGAACATCTATAAACTTACATTGTTAAATCTGAGGCAATATCCCTTTCTAGGAAATACCATGATGCTGATGATGCAGATCATACTATCTATGTTGTTGATGCAATATCGTCTGTGTAATTATCATTGGTGCTCAAAGCCACACGGAGTTCAAATTCTATGTAAAATATCAGACCTAATATTTAATCTGATTGTAGGTAGCTATAGAGTTATGGCACAGACAGACGGAGAACGCATACCCATGCTCAGGAAATAAAGTCAGTTACAAATGCAAAATGCTGAAATCTGAGCTGGATCCTGGAGGTGTTAATGCTTTGTGCTTTGCTGCTGTAACAGGATAATTGGGGCAAGTATAGAGAAGGCAGAAAGTACACGCATCTCTACAGTTACATAGTGCAGGGATTCTCAAACAAAAGGGCACCCAGATAGGCTTTTGACCACAGACCTCCTTTTGATAAAGGGTTTGTCCCAAGAACCCCCATTAGAGATTTTATCATTGTCTTGGTAGAGAGATAAGTTAAACCTCTTATCAGAAGTCATTCCTATACATTATCCCATCATACTGGCTTATAGTGAATGAAGTGATGGTGAAATTGAACCAATCCTCATTTTATTAGGGAACCCCTGGAATCCCTGAATGACTCCTGGGGGTCCCTGGACCTCAGTTTGGCTGCGGTCCAGACATAACTTTAGTCAATCAGTGCTTGCCACGTAAGCGGTCACAGCACAAGCTCTTCTAACTGTCCAACTATGGTGGATCCTCTTTGCACTGTAAATGAGCACGAGTTCACAAAATGCATGGAGTAACTACAAACATCATGAAAAACATCTTCACGGATAAACATCTGACATTCACTTCAAAGTTTTCTCCTTAAGTAAGCTGGCTCCCCGGGGCCTTGTGAATATTGTCAGTATTTCACACCGTTGCAGCAGGCTAACTAGTTAGCTCGCTATCTAGCTTGCTAAGCTAACCACAGCCGGCCCCAGGGAAGGAGGGTAGCTAACTAACTAGCTTGCCTGCTAACTAGCTGGTCAGCTCATATCCCACTTTAAAAAACGGCTTCTTCCATTTCCAGAGCGTATGAGGATTATTAAATAAAAGTCAGCCGTTGCTGAGGATGCTTTCATTCATTGCCGTCTAAAAAAAACTTGAAAACTGTTCACTTACCAGGGAGCGAAGAACATGACAAAGTGGGGTGCGGTGGGCACAGCATCGTTGAACATCTCCACTGTGTACGTGTGCTTAGCATGTTCATCCTCTTCTGCGTCAGTGTCGCAATACACACTACCGATAAGTAGCGAACAATAAATAAAACACAACATAAAATGTGTGCAATTCAGTGCTGAGGCCATGATGAATCCCTCTTGGTGAGTGAACACTACCGGCTGCCTCCGCTGGCGTGTAAAGACCGACCCACAACTTGTACACTCCTCCAGCAGCGCTGCGTTTAAAGCAACGTGAAGTCTGGATGGGACGCGTGCATGCATGTTGTTGCAGGTGGAGACACAATCCTCATACTGTCAAGCTCTGTTGCAGCCCGCAAGTGCTTCGCAGCTCAAACATCTAACCTGAAGCGGACAGGCTCAAACAAGTGTCCCACTTTGAAGTTATGGAAGACCCTTTGGTAGATGTCTGGAGAAATGTCTGCAGTGGCAGATGTGCATACAGATAAAAGTAGGAAGAAGAAGAATGCAACGTGCATCAGAAATATACAGAGAAATAACGAATTAGCCTAGCCTACTAACAAACTAGCCAAGTAGTCAAATAGTGTTTTAATTGGATTGTCTCCAAGGAAATTTAAAATATTTATTTTTAGTTTCATTATTTGCAGGTTTCATTTGGTGTCTAAAATGATGTATACATATAAACAGATTCAAGTGTTTAAGTAATTGGCCTTCATGGGGGTAGAGTCAGGTGTGGGGTAGAGGCAAATGATACCTGAACTGTTGTAAGCCTAGGTATTTCAAATGGCAGTATGATTGAAGGTATACAGAGCAAGAGTTTACCTGCTTCTTTGTCAATCCATCAAGCCTTATGTCATGCATTGATACACTTAATAACTTTAATAGTGATGACTTTATTTGCAGAGCACCTTTCTAAAATTTACAAAGTGCTTCACTGTCAAGACCAACAAAACAGACAAAGAAAAAGTTACACAATAAAAGTATAGGGCAGTGGCAACAACAAAGTTATAGCCATGAGGGTGGGGGTGGGATATGGACCCTGGTTTTACAACACTGACAGTGTACACACTGCAAACGTCTTGGTTGATGCTCTATTTAGGCTGATTGTGGCTGATGCAAGACACTCTGATTGCATCTGTGTAGTGCAGCTACAAAGTTCAACACAGGTAGCCGAGAAGTGCTAATTAGTAAAATAATAACATATATAATATAATCTTTTGAGCTTACCATTGACGCCAACAAAAGATGCAACCATTCTTCAAGAATAGTTTTTAGACATTTATAGTCTTTCAAATAAAAGTTGAGAGAGAACTGGCAAGGTTTGAATAGCTGTAATCAACTTCTCGCCCATTTTGCACTAGATTTTGGACCCCGGCTGATATCCTTTCTCTACAAAAAGTTACCCTGAATTCAGGATGTGACATCCAAGGTTGTTAAATTTCAAGATTTTAGGTCATAGCCAGGCAGTGCCTCCCACCTCCATACCATCCCCATGAACCCCTTTTCACATTCAGAGTTTTAAGGGCAATTTTACAGAGAGACAATAAAATACTTGCCAAGGGCTAGGCAGGCTAGTAAACATTTTTTCAAATTTTAAATGAAAACTGAGTGAAGCCATACTAGAAAGCTCAGTGAGAAAACTGTCATTGGGATGTATTGTAGCAGAAAGTTCTTCCAGCCTCCAGTAGGGTTAAGAAAAGCCAAACTGGTTGCTCATAAATGATCCATGTCAAGTTCCGGTTGACTGCGCCTCTCTGGCAGGCGGTACAAGTTTCCTTCACACCGAGGGTCTTTCTGGAACAAACTGGACCCCCTCAGAGTACATTTGCAGCATAAACCTATTAAGACATCCATGAAAAATGAAATATTGTGAAGAGGGACCCACGGTTGAGCGAATACAACGTCAGAGTTTTGCTAAAGCTACGAAAACAAATGTGGGACCACAGCTGAGATGTCCCATCATTGCTGGTTGGGGTGGCAGATGGACTGTTGGTTTTCTGAACCGATAGTCAGATATGAGTCAGAGTTGTTTCTGTCTCCTCGTTGCTTGAGAATGAGAACATTCTAGGAGATTATAACTAATCCAATTTATTACAGTGGATAAATGGTGCCTCCCGAGGGGGTAGGTACTAGCTAGCCTTGCAACTGTCTGTATACATCATGCATCCATTCATGTGTGTGCCCTTCCCAAAGCAGCTAGTACCTGCAAGTCCTCTCCTCTCCTCTCTCCTCTCCTCTCCTCTCCTCTCCTCTCCTCTCCTATCAAATCAGTACCCATTCAGCCTGATTCCCCTCCATTGCTGTTTTGAACGGAGGCATACCCAACTGACATCAAACTAAAGGGTGATAGCCTTGAAATGTACGTCCCTTTCAATCATCCTCCCCCTTTTCCTTTCATCCGGACAACAGGAAGAGTGGGGAGAGGAAAGGAAGAGGTTACAGCATGGAAACAGACAGAGGTGTTGCCCAGAGCGGTACCGCGATACCGTCTGTACTACTATTCCAGACTCTAGCAGCTCTTTCATGAAACAAGTTGTCTTGAATGCCTATATGCTAAAAGTGGGTGAAAATGATCCTACCATGCACTGTCCCTGTCTGAAGTTGGCTATATACGCTACAGACCGAGGTGTTTATGAAGTGCTCTGGATGTGATTGGACAGTGTGTGTGTGTGTGTGTGTGTGTCTGTACTTTTGAGACGACCTGTGCCAGGGGATTGACTTTGCCCTGGCGTTCCCTGGACGGCCATTAAAATTCCTCCGTTACGCACACACACACACACACACACACACACACACACAGGACCAGGGCCATGCAATGGAGAAGCAATATACTTGTAAGAGCCTCTCCTCACAGATAGATGATGCTAGATTGACCTCAAGGTTGACGAGAGACGACCTTTCACCTTTAGCTGTCAAAACCCAAACATCTTTTCTCTTTGAACAACTTTATGAAATGTCTTACCTTTTGGCCGTGACCTCGCTTGAAGAGAGCAAGCTAGGAAAACCAACAAATCCATGGGGTCAGCATACACATGGCACAGGCACACAGCATCTTTGTTGGAAGTCCTTTAAATGAAGGTCCCCAGGGTAAATTGATAAAGGTAAATAAATCTAATGCCTGGTTTCTTGAATTGTGGGGTGGGACGAAAAATGGTTAGTGGGTCTGTGCAGAAATACAGGCAGCAATATTTTTCCATGTGCCGGGGCCTTGGGACAACAGACTAAAAGTCTCTGGTTGAGTGAATAGCATGATGTGCAGCTGATTGTACTCCTTGAACTTTTTAATTTCACATCAAAAGTATTTTGTCTGTGCTGTTGTGACAGATGTGGTAGAGTTCCAGCGCTGATTTAGTCCACTGCGCTGACATTTTCACTCTTTGGTTGAAGGTGTTGGCGGCATGAGAACTCCCACCCACTAGTGTTTATTTGAGCTGTTATATCAAAAACGGCCCTGACGTGCACTCGCGACCCAAAGCTCCTGCCACCCTATCATATTCCAGCCGCTTCTTGCTCAGTGGAACACAAATGCCTTTACAGTTAATTGGAGGTGAAAACTGATATATGAGATTATTTTCCTTGACTTTCACACATGATAAATAACATCTACACGCAGACCCGACTCTACCCAAGGGGGCTCTATTGTTACCATGGCGAGCCAATAACCACACATCACTATTTAATCTCAACATGTCATATAGCTGTGCTAAATATGACTAAATTGCAGCTGACACATCTTTTATGCTCACCTCGTGAAGTGGAGGCCACATAGTTGTGGGTGTCCACTGGTTACCCATTGTCGATGGCCAGGCGCCTTGCCAGGCCCGCTATATTATGGTGTAATAGGAAAAAAGAAAGATTAATGCACCCTGGGGACCTGAGGACATTCTGTTTATTTTCTTAATTGCCTGAAGCTAGTGGCTGAGAGTGCACGAATCAGCAGGTGGTATACGAGGTGAGAGTGAGAAGAGAGACAGTGAATAAGACAGGGGAGTGTGTGTGTGTGTGTGTGTGTGTGTTCAGGGGGAAGGTTCATGCCATAGTTAGATTTTGTTCTAGACTACAAAGTTTGGAGAGTGAGCAATAACTCAAAGCAAGGCGTGAAGACTTTCTTTATGAGGTTCTGCCCTAAAAATACATTTCCTGCCTTAGGAAATGTAACTACTCAGAAGAAAATACATTGTTTTTGCTGTGGACCTTTGACCTACAATTATTTAAAGAATGAAAAATACTTTACTTGTTTTGTCGGATGTATCTACTCTAACCTTGGTAACTGGTGAACAACACAAAGAACTTCTTAAAACATTTTTAATTTGAGCACCATAACAATAAAATCAACGTCCAAAACAGTTCACATTCACGTTCTCCTCCCTGACAGCTGTAGACTGCATTTCACCAACAGTATCCATTTCAATTTGGGATTTGCATTCAGAGACTGCCAAGGTACACCCCACCAAAACCTTTTAGAGGCTTTTCTGGAATATTTCTGAGTCTATTTCTGACCATCTCTAATTCTGTCATGTGAACATATGGAAAGGACCGTGTTGGACGCTGCCTCGCTCTGTAAAAATGCTTTCAGCTACAACCTAAGGCCGGCTTCCCACAATTGAACGCCATGCAAGCCAAAGCCAGACACATGTCCGCTAGGAACACCGAGACTCATCGCGGTATCATATCCGGGACACAGGATGTGACCAGCAGAGGGGAACCAATGTCATTTGCAGACAGACTACTAGAGCTGCACCTGTCTTGGGAAAAGACAGCGGGAGGAAAAGGGCTCTCCCCCACATGATCGGAACACTCTGAAAGCTGGAAATGGGAAACCGCCACGTCTTTTCATCTGATTGGCTGAGAGGGAGAGAGGGAATAATAGCTGCACTTGCCAAAACCTGAGGACAACCAGGCAACACTAAGATTGATTCAATTGATGTATCTTTTTTTCTCCTCAATTGTTAGTATCTGTTCATTCTGTATTCTCAGTTAGACAGGTTGTATATGTTTATATGTTTGTTGTCTTCCTCACACGTATTTTACTGTGCCAATAAAGCACCTTTTGAACTGAACTGAATTGAAGAGGGAAGGAGGCATGGCATGTATGGATAAGGAATGGAGAAAGAAAGAAAGAAAGAAAGAAAGGGGAGAGGGAGGAGTGAGTAAGAGAAAGAAAAGGGGGGATGAGGGAAGGAGAGATTGTGCATGTGAGAGACAAAGAGACAGAGAGATGAATAAAATAATCTTTAAGGAAAGGAAATAAAGTAGTGAGTGAGAGAGGGAAAAGGGGGAGGCAAGGGGGTGAGGGAGGGAGGATATGAGAGATGGTTATGGTGGAGGTAGATTGCCATGACAACTCCTGCTGTATCCCAAGTGTTTTTATGTCCTACCGCTCTCTGCTGGATCCGGGCAGATGACTAAAGCAGGGCCAAGTCTCCTGAGGTATCTATTGGAATTACCATCATTTTCCACAAGGCCTGTGTAGTTACAGGGTCAGCTGTTTTCCCGTTGGTGGAAACTCCACGTAGAGGCAGTAAACAGGTTGGATATTGACAGGTGCGGCTGGATATCACTGTTTTCCCACCAAAAACACCTATCTGCAAAAACACGTTGTCCAACGATCAAGAAACTGAGTCAGCAGATGAAGTAAAAAAAAAAAAGCAAAACACCAAATTTAGGTATTTAAGTATTTATTACACAACAGCAGCAATATGATCAGATCAGATCATGTAGTTCAGTAGGTTATATGAAGTTAGATAACTTTGTTTTTCTTTTGAGAAGGTTAAAATACACTGTATTAGCAGTGCACAACAGACTGACTAGTGAGCCTAACGGAGTAGTGCCAATAATGAAAAATAGCAGGCAAAGCAGAGCAATAGATGACAGACATCATACTAGAGTTAAAGAAATCCACCTGAATTGTGTCCAGACAGATTTCTACATCACAAGTGAGCTAATTTTCTAACTCTGTGCCACAGCTTTTACATTTGTACGTTTTATCTTTCCAGTCGAGCCTCCTGAGGACACGCCAGGCAGCCTATAGGAGGTTGAATCAACTGAAAACTTAAAATAAATGAAGCTCAGATTGATGAGTTTCTTTCTCTACCACATTGGCAAAAGTAAGTTATTGCATTTGCAGTGGATAATCTAATAGTTAAAATAAATGAGTTTCTATTCCTGTGTGAGTGCAAATAAACAGATTTTCTGTTCTTGTGTAAATGATGCTCACTGATCATAACAAAGCTGCAAGCAGCCCTGGCACAAGTCTCAGGTACTGCAGCTAGAAGCACCCCTCTGTCTTCTCTCTGCAGGTGCTTTCACTTGCCATTTTTTTCTCGTCTATGTCAACAAGTGTCTAAGAAATCTAAGAAAAATGGCCGCCGCACCTTGCCAAACATGTCACCTGAGGCGAGACGTCAAACGTGGTGACAGGACCCACCTTAACCTGGAGGCTGCCTTCCACAGACGCTACGTGGTCTACAGCCCTTACCGTAAAAGCCTTTCTTCCTGCCGGTAAAACCATCAGAGCATAGACGGGGT
>CABFOQ010007500.1:9796-20012 GCA_900660455.1 Gephyroberyx darwinii
ATTACCACGCTCCCAGGCACCGATGTTGCACTGACATACACCCTCCCGATACTTCATCATACATCAGCTTTCTGACTTGGACTGTATTAGCATGTAACACTGAACAGCTGGAGACATAGTATTGAAGGGAGTCATAATTGAGAAGCGACGTAATAGTTTTGGAGACTAAAATGCATGAAAATATTCCTGACAAGTATCTGCATTCAGAAATGTACATTATTCTTCCATTCTCGCCTTTGGGCCTTGTAATTAAAGTGTTTAAGCTCCTTATCTTGTCAAGTGGAGTCAAATAAATCTGCTGAAGTAATTCTGAGTATGTTTATTATGAATGCAATGTTACTAAAGTCCATTATGATGATGATGATGATGATGATGATGATGAGTCCAGGTGCTCCGTGAAATGATATCTCCTTGTGGGGGAAATGCTTGGCAGGCAATCAGATTTCACAACAACTTGATGCAATTGATCATCATTAATATATAAGTTCAGTTTTGTTGAATGTTACTTAATTGCAATCCGTTGCAATCTTTATCCTCATACAAATCAGCAAAGAATACTACATGAATAGAATACTTGATACTCTGCTTAATGTTCATGAAAAGCCCAAACCATTTCATGATTAGATGACTGTAAGATGCCTTGGAGAAATCAACAATGATAATAGATAGATAGATATCCCTTCTAACCCTAAGCCTAATTCCTGTGCTGCTGCCAGTTGAGTAATGAAAGCATACGAGACAGCGTATGAGGATTTCGACTAAGCTGCTGCCTACATCAGGACCTGTAATCAGTAATTCATCCCCTCTAAGGTGCGCTACGTCAATGTAGAGGTGGCAAATGGCCAGTACTGATTTATTGTCTGGCAGACCGATGTAAACAATGTTTTGATTGTATGATTGTAACGTAAATGGCTCTGGGCTTACATGAGTGCATCCAGAGTCGAGACCTCGGGGGAAATAAGATTTGTCTGTTTGTGTGTGTGTGTGTGTGTGGGCACGTGTGTCCCTGTCCATGTGTACGATTGCATAAGCACAGGTCTGAAAGTTGGGTCTGATATTTTGGGCACAATATATAGAACAGTGATGTGATACTGGTGTCACAAAAGTAGCTTGTACACATTGTAAGTGTGTGCAGTGAGATCATTTTTTGAACGGCTCATTC
Source organism: Gephyroberyx darwinii (assembly GCA_900660455.1). Lineage (NCBI taxonomy): Eukaryota > Metazoa > Chordata > Actinopteri > Trachichthyiformes > Trachichthyidae > Gephyroberyx > Gephyroberyx darwinii. Next base: position 10,959 of record CABFOQ010007500.1, read on the forward strand.
ACAGAGATTCATCATGGTCTGGGTTTTATATATTTTTTATGTATACCGCTAGCTGTCTATGGTTGGTTATTAAAATGTCAAATAAATGTTCCTGTGTTTTTTACATTTAAAAATGGCCCTGATTGTTTGAAGTGAGCTGCCCGTATGAAGTGGAATTAGAGGAACCTCAAACACTTGCTGAACACTGTGTATCCTAAAGCAAATATGGGACTGACTTGAAAAGTATAGTCTCTTCATTACGTTCGTCAGGTCCTGTGAAACATTTGCTTAAGAATTAATAATTATAAGCCTTTGTATTCAGACCTGTACAAGTTAAGTCCGGACACAATCCACTGATGTGGATAATAATAATAATAATAATAATAATAATAATAATAATCTCAGTTTGGATCGGATTCCTGTATGGCAAGTCATTTTAACATTAATTGTAAGTACTTATTTGCCTTTACAAGTGTTCAACAAATACAACTGCCTATTCAAAATGTTTACAATAGTCAATCATTTACTGGATAACTGGATAATACTGTATCTCCACAAGTTAAAGTATCAGAGATAATGTGTTTGTTTGTTTTTTCTCTTTTCAGCTCTCATTGATCATTAGATCAGTTTAAACATTCAATATTATATAATATATAATATTAATATTCCAATATTCAATATTTTGTTTGAGTGGACTAGTAACATTTGCTGACATGTAGCCCTTTATATTGACTTAGCAACATTTGTTACTGATGAATCATAACAAAATGAAACAACTCAAATGTTAAATGTTATCTTAAACTAATAATGACGAGTTAAGCTATGGGAAATTAATTTCCAATACAAATTGCTGACGTGTGGCAGGCATCTCAAGCTAAGCTGTTGGAGGCCTTCAAATCCAGAAAGTGTTGAGGCATGATAAATCACTTACCATCAGAAATAATAGGAACCATGTTGGTTTGTTTACAGAGTGGATGCAGGGACTTCATCCAGATGTGGTCATGATTTTGCTGTGCCACGGGGAGCATTCCAGCTGTTCCAGTCCAGGGAGAGCTGGGGATGACTGATGATATAAATGAGACATGGAGATGTGCCAGTGGATTATTAAATGGTTGCGGGTGTGTGTGTGTGTGTGTGTGTGCCAAGCATCCATGTGTGCATATATGCATGTGTGTGTATGTTTGTATGCATGCACATAGGCGGAGACACTAACAGATTGTGCGTCTGGTGGGACTGACAGAAACTCACACAGTGCTGACAAGTAGCAGCAGACCACCTGATAACCCGATTCATCATGTTATCATTCCTGAACTGAGTGATCATAACAGTTCAATACAGTTAGGTTATTCCTCCGATAAATCTATATCTTTTCCTCTCTTCTGCTCCCACTCTCCTTTCTTCCACGCTAAAATCTCTCTCTCGTCTTCGCCTCCATCGTCTTGATCGACGTGGAACCTGGAACCTGTGGGAGTGAAGACTTTTCCATCTTAGTCTGTTTTCTTCTCTTGATTGGAGAGATGAGGTCTGCAGCTGTGTGGCAGTTCACAGCATCAACCCCAGCTCAAGTGAAGAGATCGTTTTCAAAATCCCAAACCTTTAAAAGCAGCTTGTCAGATGAAATCATTCTCTTGTGGATTCTCACATATTCATTCTCACATCACATCAAAGTAGATGGTGCGAAAATAGTGGAACTGATGGGAAATGGATGAGGCTTTAAACTCAACCCAAATGTGTTTGTTGTACATAAACATCTGTTCTTATCATAACTTGTCCCTGTAATTTGTATCCTTCATACATTACCTCTGATTCATTTCTCAGTATCCCACGCAACAGAGAACTGGTTCCCATAATGATGAGGCCTGAATGCTGAGTGGGATGTGGCAACGTTTTTGAGGTGTGAAAGGTAATGGAATTTGCACCATAAAAGTTCTCATAAAATGGGAAATGGCTCTTGTTGTAACAGCATCACTGCAAAACTTTGATAAACCACTCTGCTCAAGACATGATCAGTTCATAACATTCAATAATAATAACTTGTTGTGAAAGGACATACAGTAAAATGTCCTGGTGAAACGTGTGATCCTGTGTAAACCAAGCATCAGGTGTATACTGTTATATACTGTGCTTTACGACTGAGTCAGCGTGGGAAACTGTGCTACCATGTGGTGCTGAGTGCCAGTGGGCTACTCAATTCTCAGTAGGGTTTACTTTATAGGGTCCAGTTGTGGTCCCTTGGGGTTTATAGCTGCATTTCTGGATTTGACCCACTACTTGTGAATCAGCCTATTGTTCAAAACAATGAGCTATTGAGATTGCATAGGATTACAATGCTGTAGAACAAGCTCATGATTTGGGGGAAAATTCACGGAGGAAGGAGCATAGACCCACAGAGAGCTGGCTGATATTTGCAGAAGGACGAAAGTTTTCTCTGAATGCATTTGGTTGAGATAAATATATTTTGCTTCGGAAAACTTTGCTTCTAACTTTATTTTATATCGACCATTGACTAAACTGGGCACAGGCAGTCACATTTTGAGTTAAATGAACACAATTTTGCTGTGTGTGTCAGCACTGTGATGGACTGGAAACCTTTCCGGAATGTTTCCCTGCTTTCCACCTAATGCATGCTGGGATAGGCTCCTGTTACCCTGAATGGAAATAAGTGGGCAAAGGCAATAAATGATTGAAGTATACCAACTGACCTTAGTTTGAGAAAGTTGAGTTCAAAGGCCTTTGTTCGAGGCCTTTGTGCCCTTGACATTCTACAAACATGTATTGGGAAATGAAATGTTTTTCTTCAGCAGCAGTTGTTCTCTGTGAGGTCTAAGCTAACCTCATTTGTCACAGTCAGGAGAGAGAGACAGCCAGAGAGAGAAAATTTCTCTGGTGATTTACCTTCATTTTTATATTTACAGGCACAGCAGCCCTTAACATCTCATCTCTGACAGCTCACAAGAATTACAAACCTTTCGGCATTCGGTCTGATCAGGAGATTCCGCAGATTTTGGATGGGAATCCTGTAACAATCAGGTTTTAATACAGCTGAGATCACAGCTGGATCCATCTTACTCATATATATCCTCCATGGCTTGAGCCAGCAGGTCAGGGTAGAGAAAGACAATGGAGGCTTGTGAAAGGCTTGATGTCACTAAGACAGCATCTGTTGCTATGTTATTACTGCATAACATTTGTGCTGGTGTTGTGTGTGCATGTGTGTGTGTGTGGTCCTCCATTGGTGCCGGGTGTCATGGGAGCTGAGGATGTTAGCTTCCATGCTTCTGAACCTTTGACAATAGGCACAACTGTGTGGATTTTCTGTGAACAACACTTTAAATCACTGAAGAGAAGGAAACTTGAATTTAAGACTGAAGCCTTGGCAGCCGCGTCTCTTTACTTACTCTAGCTTGGTAGTAGACTGCTTGCTACATTTCAATAATGTGACCGTATGTGATTTTTTGGCAATCCCTTTACTTAATGGGAGTTGAATATACCAGAGAGTCCACGAGTTTCTTTTCCCAAACCGGGTGATTCACTCCCGGAGACACCACATAACTAACTGCTGGATGAGTGAGAGGGAACGTCAACATAAGACAGCGCCTCGAAACAGCAGGAGGGACGAAGGGTTGGAGGTTTGGGGGAGGGGATGGGGGTGGAGAGTGAGCAATGGATGGTGCGCTCCAAACCAACAAACACTGTTTGATTTCAGTGGGCTAGCGTGGTGCGGATATTAGTCTTGGATATATTGTCCCTCCGGAACAGTAATAAACAACAGCCTTGATTGATTTACTGTGTAATGAGTTCCTGGCTGGCTGAACGAACTGGCATTTGTATCCCCTTGTTTATTTTACTGTCTATGCTTTTTTGCAATCTTTTGCAGTCTTACCACACTACTCATCATCCTGGTGGGTTTACTTTTTTATACACGTTGTGCTCTCCCTAATTTGTTATCACAAAGAAACTACAAGGGGGGGTTGGAGCTAAGAACGGCCCAGAAGGGAGTGAATGAAAAACACTATAAATACTATTATATTTATAAATATATAGTAAATGTTTCAACATATTTATGTAAGAAAAAGATAGAGGGGATAGAAAACACAGGGCTGAAAACTTCTAACCTGCCATCGGTGACTATAGTTCACTCTGAGCTACTGCCTTTTTGAGCCATTTATCAAATCAAGGAAGTTGAAATTCCTCTCCCTCGTGTGTGACTTGCTGTGAAACTGTATCCGGTCATTTCTAGCAAACCTCTTTGCGGGCAGGTCACTGTGTCTCTGGAGGTTTACTGTCTCTCTCTCTCTCTCTGGGCTCTGTTTAGTATTTTCCTCAGCTCTCATTACTGCTGAGCTCAAGTGATAATTGTCTTTGTCACGAGGGGACATGTGTGACTTTTCTCTCTCAGCCAAATTTTCCTGATAAGCAACAGGGGAGAGGCTCTGGTGCGAAACGGTTGTAACTTAAAACATGTTGCGTACAGACATGCTCGCAGAGGCCAACACGACTGGTCAGTATCTCTCAGTACACACACACACACACATACAGAACTCCCTTTTTCCTCTGAGATGGCCTCTCACCTCGCCAGGAGCCCAGCAGCAAATGGAAAGGATCCGAGCAGATTAAAGGACCTGTTTAATACAACCCAACGCTGGGCCAAGGCTTGCATGCATGCATCAACATCCAACCAAAGGGATGGACACTGGGACACACACACACACACACACACACACACATAAAAGCAAGAACAGACACACATGTAAACACGCATACACACACACACACACAAGCGCGCAAGCAAAAACAGATGTGGACACATACAGGAGGGCGTACTTTAAAATACTGCTTGCTTTTGGCGACCCCGCAGGGAGACGAGTTGAAGGCCGCTTCTAATAACTTCCACTTAAAGAACCATCATCTCAATTTGCTTCAGTGTCATGGACACAGGAACAACACCGTCAACAAACAAAATAAGGAGGTGAGTCTGTACGAGAAGACAATCACTTACAATCACCTTTTCTATTGAGTGCTTTGTCGATATTTTTGTTTTCCATAGCCTCATTACAATTACAGTAAACGTTTTAATGGGGAAAATGATGTCTTCCAAACATCAGTCTGATGAGTCATATACATTCTGCAGATGGCTGAAAGGAAATGAAGAGTGAAGGAAGAGAAAAAAGTTCCTCTGGGTTTAAGTTTTTTTTTCCATGAATGACAGGGAGAACAAGAGTGTTACAACAAACAGAGAAGGGAGAGGCCAATTCATGGAAAAACAAATGTTCATTTGTTGCTTTGGTATTAGAGAGGGTGATAAGTGGCGTGAACAGGAGATGAGAGTTTCAAGCCTGTCAAAGGTTTTCTTTTCATCAGGTGTCAAGAGCCAAAACGGACTCAGCGCAGATTACCACTGATTTGTGATTAATCTAAATCAACAACAACCAAAGTAGCCACAGCATGCTGAAACACATCAAAGATAGCATTCAGCTTGATTTATGAAGCAAATTTAAAGAAAAAGAAGAAGAAGAAGCATGTACAGGCAAACCCAACTGTACTTTACTTCAGGGCGGAAAAACGAATCTAATACTTAACACTGGCAACAGTGATCTTTGGCCCTGGAAGAAAAATCCTCCAAAACCAATTATGCAAGAGAGTGTTTGGGACGTGTCTCAAAGCTTTCAGGCGCTGATAACTCGGCTTGTGATAAATTGCAGTTAAACTCAAGTGTGAACCTTTATCCCTCCCGCTGCTCTTCTGGGAAAGCCAGACCCAACACAGTGCACAGACCCATGAAGCCAAGTTATCAACGTGTTAGCTCACTGGGTTTTGAAGTGTCTGCCTCTCATTACAATGTGCTATTCTGGGAAGGTTTCTCTCTCTCGGGTCTCCGGGTTGCACACAGATGTATTCCTTTTCACGTCCTCTGCTCTTTTCTGGCACCTCTTTCTGTAAAAACAACATACACCGGACAGCTCAGTGAGTAGAGCCTGAGACTCTCAGTCTTAGGGGTATGGGTTTGATCCCCACATCGTGGAGGTGCTGTGGCTTAGCTGGTCAAAGCGCCTGTCTAGTAAACAGGAGAGCCTGGGTTCAAATCCCAGCAGTACCTTAAATAGTCATACTGGTCTAAGTATAATAGTTATGGTTAGCTCGATGTGGATCCCTTCCTGACTTATGCTGAAGTACAAACGCTGTTAAACACACAGATTGGTACAAGTCTTTCCAAAGTTGTGGGGAAGTGCATTTCGTTGTCTCAGTACTTGTGCTCTGTGCAATGACAATAAAGTTGAATCTAATCTAAAACACATTGCTGTTGTTGCATGAAACCTTGTAACTCCAATATTGGTGTTTTTTGTGTGTTTTTTTTTTACTTCAAATGGCTGATTACACTGTAGGTTGGGAAATTGTCTGACCTCTTGGGCTGATGATACCCTTTCAAAACCCATTGGATAAGGATAAAAATGCATCATCAACCTAAGAACAAGAACTGGAGATACAAGGCTTTCATGTGACAGCGACAATAGAAGTGGATGCGTGTTTTTAAAAGAGATGTAATTTAAACTTGTAATAAATCCATGTTTAAACCTTATTTTCTAAAATAAGAGCCCTGATGAACAAAAACAATTTCTTTATAACTGATTGCATCTCTGTGTGAGCAAACATTAGGCTTTGTATCAACACATAGAAGCATTTCACACACGAGACTGGAAAGACTAGAGACTAGAGCTAGGCCGTGTGTGATGGTGCACGTGTGTGTGTGTGTGTGAGAGAGAGAGAGACAGCCAGGAATTATTTCAGACAGGACCAACCTGATGGGACAACGCAGCATGAGGTCTTGGCCAAAGGAAACACACAGCGAGCCAGTGAGTGAACACATATCCTCTTCTTTCCAATGCAGTGACAAGTTTACTCCATTACCACGCTGCCCACTTTCCTACTACGATTGTCTAAGTGGATTAACTGGACATTCAGCGCACATGTTTGTAGAACGACTGACTTGAATTCAACAAAATGGAAATTGATGTCATGCAAATATCGAGGCAAACAATGCGGTCCAATAGTCCCGTAGGCATTCTGGTAGTAGAGGCGGCATGTGTCCAGGAAACCCCAACCATCATTATCACCTTCAAAGGTGAGTGGAAAGTGTCAGACCTGCAGATTAATGTTAAGGAGTCCTTTATTTCATGTTGATTCTATGATCTGAAATAAAATAAAATGGTTTAGATTGGCAGCCTGGCAAACACTGCAGATCCCTTTCACACAGGCCTTACAGTTCTGTGCAGGGATACCATGGCAAATATTGTTGGGCTGTGCTTTGCTAAATGTCTTTCACCATTAAATCCCCACTGGCAAACATGTTATGCGGTTTGCCAAAACGCATAGACTAAATGGCTCCATAAAGCAGTTGACACCGGTCCGACCCGGTGATTCAGGGCCTTTCAGGGCCTGATGTTGATTCGTGTTGCAACATTTGGCTCGAGAGAAACATTTAGATTCGTTTTTCAACTGTTGACAGGTTGAGGAGTTGTATATCTGAAATACCCAGTACCCGGTGAATGCCCAGTGCTTCTACAATGGTGTGATCTTACTTACTGGAATACCACAAGATCCAGAATAAAAATCATTAGCACAGCAAAACATGTCAGGTAGTTTCAGAGAATGAAACTGTGGTCAAGTTCGCAACTAAAACCTATTCAGAAGCTGAAATGTACGTACATGGTGATGTTCTAAGCCACCATAGACTGATTTACCGTTAAAATGCTTGTAGTTACATGTACCATCGAGGGAATTCCCATCTTCAGCCACAACCACAAGGTTATTATCTTTTCCACTGACAAATCGCTTCCGTAACCCAAATTTGTGTAAACTCCTTTGTACTCTATTTCCTTTGAATTTCCACAATGCGGTGCTTAGCTTACTAGCTTACTGCTTACCGTTGCTACGTGACTGACCTGCCCTTTCCATACCACATCCTGAATGTGCCAGTTTCCATTGTTTCCATAATAAAAGATGTTATTATGGTCTTAGAGTATGTGACTCATAGCAATAGAGAGTTTTTAATACCCTGCCTCAGCATGTTAAAGACCAAACTGCCGCTCAGTTGTGTTGCATGTGCTAACCATGCAGCAATAAATTCATTGATTGTACTCACAGCTATTCAGAACCCAAATCAACCTAATTCGGGGTAAGTCGTTGTAGATGTCCCACCTTCACAAACTGCTGTCTTCCTTGTTGTGCTTTACTTGTTCTTCCTTTCCAGTATGAAAATGTAATTCTAAAGTCAAACCACAAACAAGGTCAACACAAAAAAACGCTAAACACTAAAACACGCAAAATTCTTATACAATGAACAGGTTAAATTTTTACCCTTCACATTTTATTGCATTGATTTTACACAAACCTTTGAAGAATCACATTTGCTTCAGCAGGGCAGTTTTAGAATAATATGATGACATCACTTATGAGGTAAAAACTAATCAATAACTTGAAAAAATCATTACATTGTAGGTCAAAATCACCCCGACTTCTCGTCATAACTCTCATGTCAATCATTACATCGTAGCACATTTCTCCTAAAACTCTGACAGGGTTCACCCTGTAAAATGTTGATTGACACCATCTCATAGAAGTGAGAAGTCTTAACTTGGGCGTGCCTCGGGGGCAAAGCAACAGTTAATAACTTTCAACTGTTGCAGCTGTTGACCCATCTTCTTCCTGGAGTGTTTTTCTACCACTAGTGTCACTCAAAAACATGTAAGGTGTTTTATGGGAAATATTGACTAATATATTGATTCAATATACACTATATATCATGCAATAGACATGTAGTGGAGGTTTTTGCCTGAGCGATGAGTTCTGATCAAAGTATATTCTTCTTCTTATTGTTTCTCAATAAAAATCAAATCAATTCCTCAAGAAAGTTGAATGTCCAATAATTCATACTAATCTAATACATACACAATAATTTGTTGAAGATAGATAGATAGATAGATAGATGGTGGAAGGTTATTTGAAGGTTATGTGAGGAGAGCTCCACTGTCATACAGCTGGTTGGAGCCTCCATCCCTGTCAGACTTCCTGACTTCA
>CABFOQ010007534.1:3720-19123 GCA_900660455.1 Gephyroberyx darwinii
GTTTTATAAAGCAGCAGTTACAGAACTGTAGCATATGTTGTCCATTGTTATATTGTTATGGAGACATATGCAGGTGACTCTTGAGAGGGCGGATGCAGTCCTCCAAGGTGTATGAGAATAGCATCACGCCACTAGATGTAACATGCAGACTCCTGTCTGCCAAAATCAGATGTAGGAACGGAGCTAGTTACTATGTTTTTGGGTACAGGGCAAGTTACTCTAATGAATTTCATTCATATTGGAAAGCTTTTAATAGTGTTAATTGCATTTACTCCGGGGAAAGGGGTTACATTTTCAGGAACTCAAAGGCAACTAAAACAGTTTGGTTAAGGTGAAGTTTTGGTTGTGGTTAAATAAGAAAAACGTAATTATTCGCAGTAGAAAACGTCTTAGCATGAGTTGGGAATTGAACCTCAGTTGTCGGGGTTGAAGGTAAATGTCTCCGCCCATCCATCCAACGCCTTTACTTTTAGTTTCAATGTCAAACTACTTCCTGTTTCTAGTCGAGTCTCCTCCCTCTCATCCTTTCCTGGTGGGGAAACGGATTTCTGTCACTTTTTATTTGCATTTTAAGACATTGAGCTCATTTCATGAAATTTCGCCAGACCAGGCTTACATTTTCATTACAATGAGTACTTAAATACCTGTCTTACTCAATTGTCTCGTATTCCACCCCCCCACCCCTCGCCCCCCAGTATGGCATGACTCCGTTGATGCATGCAGCTTATAAAGGCAAGGCAGATCTGTGTTGGCTGCTGCTACAGCATGGGGCGGACGTCAACTGCAACAAGCATGAATATGGATACACCGCCCTAATGTTCGCTGCCCTGTCAGGTACGTCCACACACCCCTGTAAAGTGTATGTACATGGACATATAGTATAGGGCAGCAGTTGCCTAGAGGTTCACAAATGCAGATTCCGACAATTTATATGACAATGTTGGCTCTGAAAATATGTTGTTACTAAACATTTTTTGGGGAAATATAATAATAATATAATAATATAAGTTTGATAACTAAGTACCAAATTATTTGTTTGTGAATTGTGTTTCATATTTTTATTATTATTAAATATAAGATAAAAATTGTATTACTCGTGATTACTCGTGTTGATTTTACCACCAGGGAAGACAGACATCACCTCCATGATGCTGGACGCGGGAGCCGAGACGGACCTGGTTAACTCCGTGGGTCGCACCGCCGCTCAGATGGCGGCGTTTGTGGGTGAGACGCAAGAGAAGGCCGCTGCTAGCTATCGAGCGACGCTGTTGTTTCCACATCTCGACCTCTTGCTTTATCTCTCCAGGCCAGCATGACTGCGTGACGGTGATCAACAACTTCTTCTCACGGGCGAGGCTGGAGTACTACACCCGGCCCCAGGGGCTGGAGAGAGAGCCCAAGCTGCCTCCCAAACTGGCAGGCCCCCTCCACAACATCATCATGACCACGAACCTCAACCCTGTCAAGGTGGGGCCTTGCCATACATGCCCGCTCCTATATATATATACGGTACTGTGCAAACGTCTTAGGCACCCTAGATTTTTATAAATGTGCTCTTAGATGTTTATTTTTTTGTTTTACATTACTGCTCTTTATAGTAATTTTTTTTTCATATTTAGAAACTTTTCATTTCAGTACTTTTGAAAGCATCTTCACCTTATGTGCCTAAGAGTTTTGCACAGTACTGTGTATTATAAAAAATGTTTGCATTGAACCCAACCAGATATGAAATGCGTTCAAGTACTCATCCCATACAGCAGAATGATGTCATCGATACCTTTACCTAATTTTGAACAGTAATACTAAAAAACATAATAATATATTTAATATATATATATATATAACATAAATAATATTACATATAACATGTATAGTAATATAATAGTGATTACTAGTTTGGATTTGTATAAAAGACATCATGCCTGACAGCAAAACCATGGTGCAGTGCCTCCAGTCACCAACACAGCATGCTGGCTGGTTAACGTTACTTCGCTCTGGTCTGGCTACCAAGCATATGCAACTTTGGGGAGGTTTCTATGGTAACAGCGACATCTCCAATTGGTGGGAACTTGCTAAAACTTGCGGGTAGTGTAGTATTTCCCAAGGAATATCAGGAATAAAACTTGATTTAATAACAACTAAGTCGAAAACACTACCATACACTTTTAAAACATCACGGCTAATAATCAAATTCCCTACGGGGTAAATTAATGGAAAATGTACTTCTGAAAACCCAGTGTTTCAGCTCTATAGGTAATAAAGTTGGAGTATGCGTGAAACTCTTGTTTGGCAGTCTGGGTTACCAATAGAACATCAACTCAGGGTAGTAACTCAGTGCATCCTCCAACAGCAGGAGAAAGAAGGAGTGTGTTATTTCCTTCGATAAGTGCTAAGGGCATCCAGGGTGTTGCTGGAAAGGGCTCTGTTGACTGGTTAAATAAAGTTTTAAAAGATGGTGAAGGGAGTAAACCTTCAAAGCCATTTTGTAGTTAGATTGTGAACAAGGATAAGGATACGCTAAATAGCATCACACAATTCCTAATATTTCCCTAGAATTGTGTTTTAAGAGGTCAACGGTATTAACCATGGATGTATGGATTCTTGCTCCTGCCAGTGGAACACAGTGATATGTAACAGGAGTGGTAAATAAGCGTATTCATTTCGCAGTGGGGCTCGGACAGCCTAGTGCCCATCGAATTCCACGAGGTCCACGTGAACAGCGCTGGCTCTGCTTCAGTCCACAGCGACCTCTATGGCACCCATCCCGCTTTAGCTCTGTCTAAATATATCTGACTGACTGGGAGTGAACGTAGGACACGGCAGTAACACGACTCGGTGGCAGCAGCACTTACACGAATGGGTATCAGGGAGCATGTAGTTAGTGAAAGCTGACAGTGAATGCCGACAATAAAAACAATGGTATTTGCAGGTGCAGACGGACGCCCTAGGATTCACCTTAGCCCACTAGGGAAGGTTACTGAGTTGTGACATTGTGTGAGGACAAGTAAGAGGCTGAGGCTATGTTTACACTGAAAGTGTCCCAATTGTGATTTTCCCCCCTCACACGTGACCCAGATCTGTTTCCAACAGCAAAAAAAGCTGCCTAGAGTCACATTTTGTCAATACTGATCTGGACCACATCAACATGTCGTAAGGCATGTGACCTATATTTGACTTGTATTTAAACGCTCTTATGAGAATCTTACATCATTCACCACTGATGTCATAATTTTGGCGTCACAGCTTCTTGGCCCGGGCGAGCATTAGCATGAATAGCTATCAGCAGCAATTCAGAATTGATGTGTGAAGGTCTGCGGTGTGAACAAATCCTGAGTCTCAGTTTTAATGTGATTACAAGTCATAGCAAATTTATAGACTCTTTTAGTGTTTCATTGTGGGTTCTGTGATGTTTTCTTTAGTGCTTATTGTTGCATTTTTCACCATTAGTTTATATTACAGCTTGTGTTTTCTTACAGATTGGACTGCACTTGGCAGCAATGTCAGTGGAAAGTGCTCTTTACATTCCTTTATTTGACATCTAGAGGGCATCCTTCCAAAATATGAGATTAGTGTCTGGTTTCTTTCACTGTTGCCTTTAGTGTGTCAGATGTAGGCAATTAAATGTTAACAGCTCACTATGAATAAGCTATGAATAACAATACTAAATGGAATATCTTGTGGGTAGAATCTTTCCTCCCTCTCTACCATTTACTGTATATACTAACTTTTGGTTGCAGATGGAAGTTTTAATTCTACAAACATTTATCCAAGGCAGAGCTGCTCTTGAGGCAGAAACTTCATTGGTTGAGTTAAACCTCATTGGGCAGCGCTAAAGAACCACAAACTTGCCATTCTAGCATATAGCTGTCTAGCTTAGCTAGTTAGCTGGCCTGCTAACCTTTCATGATCATGAATGCCATGGTCATCATTTAATGATAAAAGAAGTCATTACCATTTCTATTTTTTATTTATGTTTTTGATCAGAGTTTCTGTCTTTCACATTCAAGTTTACCAGTTAGCTAACTTGCGCTCTTAAAAACTGTGGCTGCTTTGGCTCCGCCCACTGAGCTTTAACTCAACTAATGAGATGATTTCTGCCTCCATAGAAGCAGCTCTGCCTCCGAGAAATGTCCGTAGAACTAAAACCCCAATCTGTTAGATTGTCATGCTCGTGAAGGAGAACCCTTTGCTGGTGAACATAGCGGCTCTGGAGAAGTGTTACCGGGTGATGGACCTGCTGTGTGAGCAGTGTGTGAAGCAGCAGGACATGAACGAAGTCCTGGCCATGAAGATGCACTACATCAGCTGCGTGCTACAGAAATGCCTGGCCTTCCTTCAAGAGCGCGATGACAAGCTAGACGCTCTGGTCAAGAGGTGAGGCTTCGGAATGCGGCGTTGCGTAACCACCAGCACTCACAGGACTCAATGCAGGATCAAATTTATATTGGGGGGGTTAGACCAATATATGGGTCATTGGCTTTTAATTAAAAATGGGATCTGGTCCAGTCAGTGATGTGTTGTGTGATTACATATTTATTGCAGAATTGATCAATACTGCACTGGTTGCCCTTAACCTGTTTATATTGTCTTCCCCTTGGTTATTTGCTCTTATCTCAAAAGCCTGCTGAAGGGGAGGGACAGCGATGGCTTCCCACAATACCAGGAGAAGTTTATTCGGGACTGCATCAGGAAGTTTCCGTACTGTGAGGCTACGCTCCTTCAGCAGCTGGTGAAGAGTATTGCACCAGTGGAGATTGTAAGTGAATTTAATTCCAAAGGAAAATTTATGCTCTAAAAGCAACAGATTTTCTTCAGATTTGCCTCTTTTTGGGTCTATCCATTTTTTGGTCTCTCTAATTTCAATATGCTATTTGCATCTTGTTTCCAGGGCAATGACCCGACAGCGTTCTCCGTGCTAACCCAGGCCCTGACGGGTCAGATGGCCTTTGTGGATGCTGATTACTGTGCTACATGTGGGGAGCGGGGAGCAGAGAAGAGCTGCTCCCTTTGTAAAATAGTAAGTTAACGTATTTAAACTTAAAGTTAAAGTTAATGTATTATAAGTTCATGCGATATGACATCATCAAAAATCTCTATTTTGAATTATCTCACGATTATCTTTTTTAAAATTTTACATCTGCGTTGAAGGTTATGTACTGTAGCTTAACATGCCAGAGGCTCCACTGGTTCACCCATAAAAAGATGTGCAGATCTCTTCAAGAGCAAGGCCTGGATGTGGAGAAGGACACCCCAAGGTTGAAGGAACTGAAAGGTGCTCATGGGTTTTTCATTTATGCTGTACAGTTACGTACCATACACCAGTGGTTCTCAAAGTGGTCTCCGGGGACCCCCTGGAGTTGTCAATCTATCTATCAATATAATTGGGTGTGCTTGTTTTGAGAATATTTGAGGTCTGTGTGCTTGTTCTCTGCGAGCAGGCCATTCATTTATACTTACTTATTTTTAGTCACTAGTCAGTATTTTGAACTAAGTTAATAGTTGCTATTGTAATTTTACTAGTTGCTCTTTAATAGTCACTAATTCTAACTAATTCTAATGTAATAAGTACTATTAAATTAACTAATTTGGCTTTTATATTTTTACTAGTCACAATTTAATAAACACTTGTACTTCTTTCATATATCATTTTATATCATTTTTATGTTCGTACCAGAAAAACATTAAAAAAGTACTAGTTACTAATACAATTCTACTAGTTATTATGCATTAGTTACTAGTAACCATTTATTAATCACTAGTTCCTATTATAATTTTTACTATTTTATAACGTCTTATAAGTATTTTGATAACTTCTAGTTTTAATTCCAAATGAATATATCAACATTTTTGTTATTACTAGTCATATTTTTTAATTACCTGAGAAATGATAACTACTAGTCAAAACTAGATGTCGATCTTACAACTATAGGTTTTACTAGTCACACTGAAAATGTTGATAGTTTCAAATGCAATAAAAAAAACTATTGAAAACTACTAGTCCCTATTCAATAGCAATTAGTAACAATGGATTAGTAACAATTCACTGGTGGAACAGCAACTAATCTTTAATAGTTACTAGTAGCTAATGTATAATTACTTCTTTCCTGTCTTGTACTGCCGCAAACTGCAATTTCCCCTCGGGGAAAATAAAGAGCCATCTATCTATCTAGTAGAATTGGATTAGAGACTAGTGCTGATTAAAATAATGACTAGTGAGTAAAAAGAAATGATGAAGTACACTCTTGTTTCTTTTCAGATCGTATAAATCTTTCACCTTTTACTAAAAAGAAATGTTGATGTCTAAATGAGAATAGTTAATCAGCCACGTAAAACTACTAGTGAACACTAACAGTCACTAGTACCTGTTAAATTAGAACTAATGTCTATTATATATCAGCTAGTAGAATTAAAATAACAAAAAATCAGAGTCACTTTATTGCCAAATATGGTTGCATACAAAACTACCCTTTTTGGATAATTCTAGCACATTTACAGTCATGTATATTGATATGCACTGTCCCTGATAAATAAACTAATAAAAAAAATAATAATGAGAGCACTGCACTGTCTGGTGCTAGTGTGGGATCCACAGTCTATTGTGCCCTCCAGTGTTAGGTCTACGCAATAGCTCTGTCTTTTCTGCTGCCTGTCAGATGATGAGAGCGACTTGGTGAAGGAGACGGCCAACTTCCTGCAGGAGCTGTGTCTGAGGGCGGAGGAGAAGGTGGCTGCTGCCGGAGGATGCCCTGCGGAGCTGCTGGGATGTCCATCCACCTCTGCCGAGGGACCCTCCTGCACCCGAAAATGAGGGAGGAGAACCAGCCATAGCCCCCGAGCGGCGCCTGTGGCCATGTCAGCTTTTGCATATTTTTCTGTCTCCACTGAAATAAAATGGCGAGGAAAAATATCGATAGTGGAATTGATGTTTACAACTTATTAGTACATCCCTGAATATATCATGATGTAGATAGACATTTTGGTTTAGTGTGTTTAGCTCCATGTTGCTTGTTTAGCTGCCTGTTGACGGACTATTTTATCCAGAGTCACGTTCAAGAAAACACACCGTCTAGCCATTATATTTCAATTCTGCATTATACCATTTGCATAAGGATCGTGCACAGACTGGTCCGAGTGCAGTGGCCAGCAGATAAACAAAGAATTATGTATTTATGGGGAAATACTTGAATGTTTGCTCTGAAATGTAAAAATGCAGCCATATCATTGTGCCACTATTTTATAATGTGAGCTTAACTATGTTCTTTGTGGGGTGTTATTTTGTTGGTCTTTTTGTCTGTTCTCTTTGACTTATTTTTGTGGTGGTGTTTTTTTTTTTTTATTCAGTCGACAGTATTTAGTCGACTGAGCTTATGTTACCAGCTGTTTAAGCTGATGATGCTCTGGTATCTGTTCATATTAATAAAGTGTGCCTAAAGAAGAGAGACTGAGAGCCTGCTTTTGGATTTTTTCATTTGTTTTTCTAGCCATGTATGTAGATATATGGATGACTAAAAGAGACCAAATCAGCATGCAGTGGCAAAATGGAAATTAAATTATAAATAAAATGTAATTCAAAGAGAAATAGAAAATATTCAAATAAGAAACATTCACCACTGTATTAGATGAATAAACTCAATTACTCAATAAACCTTTTACAATGATCAAATGTGATTTTAAAGCTTGACATGAGCCCTCGGTATGCAGGTGCACTGGCATCTTATTATAGATGCCATGGAAAATCCATTATTGTTCTATGATCAAATGTAGTGTCAATAAAGCTTTTTCCCCACAATGAATCTCAATCAATCTCAACATGCCCTCCTGTGGGGAAGTGTATTGTCACATCGCTGAGGCGTATTAAACCATGTTACTGTAATCCCTTTAAATATTGTTAAACATTTTTAAGCATTCTGACAAAGTAAATATTGTATAGTTAGTGAGTTAAAAAAAAAAGTATATTATAGTAAAGTATAACCTGCAATAAAATGTAGATTTTAAATGTTCTATGTTGTAGACTGATAGGTCACGTATTTCCAGCCTGGGACATTGGGCTCTTTGCCCATTGACCCCCTTTCCCAAACCGGTCCCTCTTCACTACCACTCCAATATTGAGTGTCACTCCGTATGAAGTCACACTCCTAATTAAGTATGAAAGATGGGTAAACTGCGGGACAGCCTTGACACTCTCCAGCAGAAACAGGAAACAGCAGTCACTATGGCTACAGCGAGACGCCTTACTCGCCAATCGGCTTGGTTATGTGCTACATATTAATGTTGTACTCATCTGGATGAGTTACCTGTTTTTTTCAACCATCCCTGCAAATGCATGACATCCACAAAACAATGAGCACATGCATTAAAATGAAGTGTGTTTTGTTTTTAAATTGATGTGTGTATGTATAATTGTATTGTACACATCAGGTGAACAAGGAGAACAAACGTGATATTTTTATATTTTGACCACATATTTAAACGTATCCACCACACATTACGTGATTTTGGTAATAGTCGATAAAAATGGTCACAAAGGCAATAATCAAGACAGAACTTACATTTGTATGTGGTTTTGTCCATGCTGATATTTTTGGTGCTCTTCCGTAGAGTGTTGTATGGTAAGTCTGCAGTGATGTACACTTGCTGTTGGAGGGTTTTATAGCCCACTCCCGCTCCCTGCTAATTGATTTGGGATGGCGAACCCTCCACATGAACAGGCAAACAGAGGCGGGGTGGATAGGGTGAGGGTTTAGGGGGTGGAATGAGATTGGGCCCTCCATTGTAATGAAATCAAAGATGGCTGAAAGACGCCTTGAATTCTTCTTCGGCACTTTTCTTCCGAGCAATATGCAAGCTGCTGGCACCGGTGGTCCGCTCTGCAGTTCCAACATCGTCAAGGTAATAAAAGGTCGCTCACCTAGGCTATTAGAAAAGTAATTGAAAAGTCTACCTTTCGACCACCAGAGGCAGCAGTGTACATATTGTTTGGAAGCAGAGTATCAACGAAAATTTGAGGTGGGGGTGGGGCTCGCCGACTTTTGTAGGGTAAAAAGTCAATAGAGCAAGACATGACCCTTTGGGAGAAGTAAAAAACACATATGAAGAAAGACTCCCAAAGGGTCCTGTATCAGGGCTAAAGAACGGTATGCTACTATAGAAAGCATTATTCATTGGAAACTGGTGGGTACAGACTGTGAGGTCATTGGCTACTCTTGCTTATGGAAATTGACTGTGTTGATTTCCAAGTGAGCCTTGTTAGCCTTAATTACCCCGCATCGTATTCTACCTGTCGACGATGCTGTCCTCGCCACTGAGGTCCTGGCTGTCCGGATCTGATGAGGAATCCAAGGGTGGAGCGGTGGAGCTGAAAGAGATGATGATGGAGGAGGAGGAGGGGGAAATGGTGGTGCAAGAGGTGGAGCTGGACGGGGTGGGGGAGGAGGGATGGCTAGGAGAAGGCAACCCGGAGGGTGAAGGGAGGAGAGGCTAGGGGACCGGGAGATGGGAAGAGACGTGGCGGGGGGGATTGAGAGGAGGAAGGAGGGGAGAAGGGAGAAAGCTGTGGAGAAGAGGATGAGGCTGAGGAATGGCTAGGATTAAAAGTGGCCTGTTAGAGAGAACAGGTGAACTGAGCTTGATCTGTTGGAAACACTGTTTGGATGAATAACACAACAGTGGGTAACACTCAAGTGGAGTGAGAGTACTTCACCACTAACTTATTTCACATTTCAAAAAATGTTTGCTCACTAAAAACTATTCATCATATCTGTCCCCCATCCTTAGATTTTTTGGCATAATCTTTTCAAATAACCTATCAGTTTAGTTATGGTCCATGTTTAAAATACAAAGCTCTTCTCTTTTTATGGAAAAGAAATGTATGCAAAATATATTTCTAATATATATTTTCACAATATACGCAAATATTAAAAATCAGCACCTTCTCATATATCCTTTATGAATAGATTTTCACTTTTTGAATATATGTTTGTATTTATACCACATAGTATGTGTCAATTGCCCATATTTGGATTACTGTCTGAATACCCTGATTACTTATTGTGCCTTTTTTGGCCTACTGTTTTAATTCTGGTCTTGACCCTGTAGTGCTTATTATTTACATGTATCTGATATAATATATGCACTCGCAGTCATTTGTATCTGCTGTCCATTTATTATTTAAAACACATCAATTGTGATTATCAGTAGCTTATAGCCTTGCATATATTTAATTCATATATTTATAATGAAATGTGATGTGACATACAGTTCATCATATATTCAAATATATTTTTAATATAAGTAATATATTTGAACACAAATTAACATATATTGGTGATATATTATGAATATTTGGAAATATGTGCCAATATATTTCTTTTCCATATGGGCAAGTACCAAGTAATGTTCATTTCCTGTTTTATATTTGTTTCCTGTTGTGATTTTATTTTAAACTCATTTGTCTGTTTCCTTTTATTTGAACAATTTATTATTTGCACTATTTATTGTATTTGTGAACTCTTTTGTGACATGAAATATAGGTTAAATAATATACATTATTTAATTCATGTAGCTTTTGTTTTGTATAGCACATTGTAAGTTTGAGAAGACTTACTGTCTGCACACATCAATAACAAAAATAATACACTTTTTCAACTTTGCCAACTTTTGGTGGTGGCGCGTGTTGCAGAGCACCGATGGATTGACATTTTTATTGAAGAAATGTAAACATGACGTGTAGCTGCGGGCTCATTGTATATTCTCAGAACACCTGAAGGACCTAAAGCCTTTCCTCTAACGTTACATTCAAACAATAAAAACTACCGCCAAAAGTCACATTGACGCGCTAATTTTTACCCCACGGAAGCCCACAGCGACAGTGTCTTACTAGCAATGGCCGCATTCAATTTCACATCCATCATCAAGTTTCTTTACTTCGGCTCATGGTAAAAAAAAAAAAAAGCACAAGAAACCCAACATTAGCGCCGCTGTTCTTCAGAGATGGACTTGGGCCAACTTTACTTGAAACAACCCATTGCCTGTTCCTAACCAGATTCGGCTCTTGGTGGTATGAAATTAAAACATCTATCTGAAAATCTCTCGTGCGCTCGTCGTGTCTGCTTTCATCAAGTTTGTCAAGAGAAATGATCCGTTTCATTTGGAACAGCAGTGTAACGTTAGAATGGTGCTTTATATCTGACATTACGATGTTTCTGACTCCAAGAATTATATACTATTATATAATCATAATAATAAAACTAAATCAATTATAGTTAGTGGCGGCTGGTCAATAGAGACAATATCTGTCTTTGGTATATTTAAAAAAAAATAATAAAAAAATTTAGATTTTACTGTGGCATGATTATTTGGACTCTTTTGGCTCTCCATAACATACAGAAAGTTTGTGAATCCTTATAAACCTCAAATCTTAATTAAGATATCCCAAATAAAGAACATGCACAAATAAATATTTCATTCATTCATTCATTCATTGTTTGAAATAACAAAAACTCATATCCCTGGCATCTTCCTGGGGGGATTTTCTCCCACTCCTTACAGAACTCAACCAACTCAGTGAGGTTTTGGGGGCACAGCTTCAGCTCTCAGACTGATGGCCTGACGTCCTGTTCATGAATTCTGTGGTTTCTCTCAGAATTCATGATTCCCTTAATGATGTCGAGTCGTCCAGATCCAGAGGAAGAAAAACAGCCCAGACTACGACAGTAGTTTTGGGTTGTCACCAAACATGGCATTTTTGATTGCAACCAAACAGTTCAGTTTTGGACTCATCTGTCCAGAGAACAGACTTCTAGAAATCTTTAGGTTTGTCCAGGTTGTCCCTGGCAAACTTAAGACAGGCAGCTTTGTTTGTTTTATTCAGTAGAGGTTCTTCCTGGCACCCTTGCATGAATGCCATTTCTATTCAGAGTTCTTATAGGCTTATAGATCTCTGGATGTTATTCTTGGGTTGTTTTTTTCCTGTCACTCTTGGTGATATTTTAAAAGGATGTTCACTTCTAGGCAGAGTCTATCATGTTAAATGCTGTTCATTTGTATATTATTTGTCTCACAGTGGACTGATGAGAGTCCAAATCTTTTATATGACTTTAGACTGATGCTCACTCACTACTCACTTCCTGAGGTCACACAAAAGAAGATCTGACCTTTGATTGGTGAACTTCATCCCTGATTCTACGTACCAATGATTTAACTAATGCAAGAGGAAGCTCACTTATTTTTGCATCTGCACTAATTCCCTTTAAACCATTTTCATTTTACTACATGCACAACTTCCTCTAAACCCCCCCTGAAGGAATTGCTAAATATAGCTAAATATTTCACTTAAGAAATGGTTAATTTTGATTAAGGTAAGGAAACTTTCAATTACGACAGTATATAGTCTGACATTATCTCCAATTGTGGAATATTATTCAAGATTTCAGTTACATCACTAGATGGCAGCTTTTCCCTTCTCATACTTCGACTAGTTTTGGGTTAGCAGGACTTAAACGGCAGGATGAATGGTCTACTGCCATTGGACAGTTTACTGCCTCGTTTAATATTATCTTAATTTGGAAAAGCTGAGGTTGAAAACATTTCCACCAGTAAATTCACATTTTCACCTTTGATATATATTTCACCTAGGGTATCATGTAATTTCTTTGATAGAGAATGTTTTTTTCCCCTAATTGACTATATTTGTCCATGTACGTCACATCTTCAAAGCAATCCCAAGCTTCTTCTCGGCCTCGCTTTCTCACACATCAGGAACATCCTTCGGCAGTGCATTAGATTTCCATAGAGTTCTCTCTTCCTGCATGTATTGTTCTCCCCCCCTCTCGGGGTCCCATGGGAGCACACTGACCCCTGCCGCCACGGGTGCCGCTTAACGCTCGTGGGCACAACCAGTAAGCGCGGATGCTGTCACTGCGCCTGTCAATAGAGCCATAACTCAAGCCCCGTCCTCCCATTTCCAACCCTATTATCTCTCTCCCCGCTCACCTATATGTCATACTCACTCCGGACTGTAGGGAAGCATAATGGCTCGATCTCAAATTTCCGGTTTCTGAGATGTAAAAATTAGTAAATCCTTCGTCGGATCGGATAACTTTGATAGTCTTCTTTCAAGCCCCCCGGGTCTACTTTTTCTTAGCTTCCCCCCTCATCCGCACCTCCACCTCTATGATGTGATGTGACAAACACAGCTTTTTGGGGTAATCGGAGATTTTTTTTTTTTACAGCGAGAAAGAAAAAAAAGAGCTCTCCCTACCTCTCTTTAACAATAATGGCATGAGCTGGACAGTTTTGGAGTGGATTTATTTTCACTGGTATCAAAGGGGAGGTATAGGCAAGAAGAGTCGGAGTAAAGTCATTGTCAGAGCCCTGGGAAACACTTGTAAGGGGACACCTCGGATCTTAGGGGCAAAGTTTCGGCAGGATGAAGGGGGGAGAGTAGGCTTTGTCTGGCTACTGTACGATTTGGATGATGCGCATACATCATATCGGTGAGCTCATCCACAGGACTCGGATGGAGGAAAAACCTTATTCATTTTCAGCCCGAGCCTTGATCCAAACCACGAGTTTTGCCATTTAACCTAATTCAAACTCATCTCGGACTTTGCTATCCAATGAATCCTACATTCAATGCATGGACTTTACATTTATATACAAATTAACACTTAGTACCTGAATGCGTCATGGTTTGCAGCTTTCTACGTGGGAATCTTTTGCTCTAAAAGAGACGTTTTTGAATCAAATTTGTTGTTTTTATATTTTACACCTACATTTATATTTGCACCATTATCAGATAGACAGAGGCTGCATTTAAAAAAATTAGACAATTCTTTTGAATTATTTGGATGATCTGAGATGAGTAACACTGAGCCCCTCCCTCAACAAACTGCTGTCAAGGGTCTCTTGAGCCAGGCACTGAACCCCTGACTGCTCCAGTGGAGCTGCTCAGTGGCCACCAATAGAAGACTGTGGTTGTACTGGTCAGCTCCCAGTGTACATTTGTGCAACTGAATGTGAGGCAGACTCTGTGGACTTACCGTGGAAAAATAAATGGTTAAAATTGAAACCAAATAAAAATAAAAATCTTTAATAACACGTTTTGAATCTATAGCGCAATGCCCCTCTGCTATTATATTGTATTATGTTGCATTTCTAATGTTTTCTGACTGACAGATTCTTTTTGGTAACACTTTCATATTATAAGGCGCCATAAGTGCATTATAAGCACATTGGTCACTGCAGGATAATTATTAAAATCACAACCCAATGTGCAAAAATGTAGGGATGGAATACTTTATGGTGTTAAACTAAATGATGATAATATTGTAACTAGACTTCTAATCTGCTTGCAATGCAAGTTTTGCAATGTAATTAAAGACATTTTTTGGGGGGGAAATGTGCACACGCGACCGCTGTTTAGGTGGGAGTGTCTTGTTCATTCATCAACTGCTGTCACAACAAGCGGCGGCTATATAAACCATCTCTTAGTCGGTTGCACGCTGAATACCACCGACCGCCCACCGACAGCGAGGCGTAGCGATGGCCCGTCCTTCCTGCGGATACCAGGTCCTGCTTGTCTTGGCATTGATGAGGAGCGGCGGAGCCGTTCAAAACGACGCCACGGAGACCGTCGGCGCTCAACCGATCGATACGACTCAGGAGGAGCCGAATGATGGGGACGTGAACCAGGCGAGGAACGGGGGGAGAGGTTTGGGCGACGCCGCGAGCAATGGTGGGTCCAAACAACTTACGCGCGTGTGGCATTTTCCATAACTTTAACAGTTTTACACAAATTAATTTAGTGTTTTACTAATTGGAATCTACTGGCAGGTCTTATATATATATTTTTTATTATTGTAATAGAGAGAAAAGATGAAGCAAAAATCATGAGGAATCTATTTGGAAGCCATATCTAAAAATGAAATCACATCAGAGAGCATTCAGGACCAATGTACCTTCTAAACTGATAGTCTGGTGACCTGTCTAACAAATGTTCACATTGACCAGATAATAGTATCTTGTCAATCATCAGCCATTGCTCCACTTTGTCCCCAGAAATGTAGCCAATAAAAGCAGGTTTGGAACTTTTGGTGGCATGAATGATATTGGATGCAGGGACTTCTGTTAGGAGACCCCTGAAAACAGCATCAAGCAAATTGATCATAAATTACTTAAGTATCGCCAACAGTTAATATGTTTCTCACAAAATATTGCTATAAGATGGTTTGGATAAAAACCATCAATCAAAAACTTCAAATCAAATGAAGTCCAGTATGTAACCCACTGTCCCTCTACCAGGCCCGGACCAGAGCCAGGTGGGCTGCAGGGAGCTGAGGTCCACCAAGTACATCTCCGATGGCCAGTGTACCAGCATCAACCCCATCAAGGAGCTGGTGTGCGC
>CABFOQ010007550.1:5185-26526 GCA_900660455.1 Gephyroberyx darwinii
GTAGTAGCCTTCGGGATGCACTTCTCTTTGTCTTCCTCTGGCGTCAGAGTCTTCTGCAGCGCCTCCTCCTCCAGGCTCACGGGGATCCCATTCTCCAGCAGGAACTCATCCAGGTCCATGTACTCCAGGTGGAAGGTCTCCCCGTCATAGGGGATGGTCTTCTCCCAGATGGCTGGGGTCAGGGAGGCTGACACTCCACCGCCACCACCTCCACCCACACCTCCAGAGCCTCCGCCAGCACTGCCTGCTCCTGCTCCGCCACTCTCCGCATCCTCAGAGGAGCAGAGCTTCTCTTTCTCTATTTCTGTGGGAACGACAGGAGGGAACACTGGTTTATAATTTGGCTCATCATTTAGCTTGCTGTGAATGAAATTTGTTTTCTTGTGCACTCATGACTCTAGGGGTGCTTTCAGAGTGCAGTGCAGCGCAATGCATCGCACACACACAAATATGCACGCACACAGGAAGAGTCAGTGAATGAATGGGAAGGGAGGGGTGGAGAGGGGGAAGAGGAGTGGTGGTGGTGTGACAGCCACAAAGAATTTGGGTAAACAAAGGTGGGTTACAGCCAACTCAATGAGTTTGAAATAAGAGTCAGGATGGCTGAAGAAGAGAATGAAATGACAAACCGAATGACGTTTGAGAGGAACTAAAGAAGGGATGAAACTACAGAAGGGGTGCAACTAGAGAAGAGGTGAGAAACTAGAGAAGGTAAACAAAAGAGGGAGGGAAAGCCCCGCTTGTTGCACCCGTTTGACACAGCGGCTGTAAACACACCATGACTGCAAACTAGGAACACAAAAAACTCAGAGAAATGAATTCATTATAAAAAGGCAACGACTTGCGGGTCGTGTACTATCTCCATGGCTGCACTGCTTCAAGACAAGCAGAGAGGAGCTGGAACTTTTTGTTCTTTTTATCTTGCAGCCTCACTCGCTCTCGCACAACTGGCTGCTCAAATGCTCTCTGGTGATGAAGCCCAACATTATTATTTGTCCAAATATCACACCTAATTCTAATCACTACGACGAGCTGTTTTAAGGGATAGATATAGTATCTAAGGCATGCAGACCCGCTACAGTTTCTAATCCAGCAACAAACTTGTAATTCACAGGGTATCAATGTTATTAGCGCCTGTTTACATTTCCAGCTTTGTCGACTGGGCTTACCGTCGTCGCCTTCCTCTAAGATGTTAGGAGGGGGGATGTCCATAATCTTCTTTAAAACAAAAGGACATGATTTCTGCGGACCCGCTCTACTTGGTTGGAGCGCCACGGTTACAGCGGCTTTACCGGGCATTGTTCAGCCCCGACCAGGCGACGTTTCTACCGAGAGTCTGGGTGCAAACCGGGAAGAAAAAAAACACCGGGGTTCTTCAGTTGTTTCAGGGTCTGTTGCTATGAAACCTGCTAGTCAATATTGTCCCTTTTGGAGGCAAAACAACACTACGAAGACCCGTCAGTCTCCGTACCCACCGAGAGCGCTTGTTAGATATTCATGAGCTATATGCCACGCCTCCTCGGGGAATAGTAGACGCTGATTGGTCAGTGGTGCAGTCTATATGGGTACGTAATGAAGGCGCTGTATAGAAAGCACACTGTTTTTCTTCTGTGTAGTAGCGCTGCGACTGTTTACTGGCGACAGCTATCAACGGGGGTTAATCTTTCATATGGCGAGGGCTGTATAGAATATACGAGCTGGGAACATTGATATTCTCCAATGGGAAAATCCTCACTCATTCATTCACATACACAGAAACTGACAGAACAAGATAAGGGGGTGTCTAAGAACAATCACATTGTCGGTACCCTACGACTACTACATCCCCCATTAGCATGCTGACATCATGTACCTTTATCATGATCACCTTCTACATCTGCAGACTCATCGAGCGTGCATGTTATATTTAATTCCCATCTATCAACAGATACAGTGCAGGCTATCCGTGCATTTACTCCGCCTTCCGTGTGTGGGTAGATTTTTTGTATCTGTCCACAAGAGGACATTCTACTCGTGGCCAAACACGTGCCTCCGCACACTCACGTGAAAGCACAAGCTGTCCAGGGGCGTGGTTATGACACGTGCAAGACTAGGCGTTGGGAGCAGATCAGAAGAGGGCGCGCTCACCGAACAGCTGGCACACAAACCAACCACCAAGTACTTTTCTTTCTCCACGAAGCATCACTTTATGGCACAAACGAGTGTCACATCAAATCAAATGTCAATCTTTTTGTAAATGCAAGACTTTATTGACGTTGTTGTACGAACGCATTATTTTAGCCATTTTATTTGTAAAAGCCTTGCCTGTACATATTAATGTAGATTACATTTTCATGTAAATCTTGCAGATCATACACGCGTTTGCTGTACCATAACAGTCGCCGTGCACGCGCACGCTAGTGCTGCTGGCTTGGCATGCGACAGTGAGCGCGTGTCTTGTTTTCAGCAGGATGTTGAGTTTAGGAACACAATGTTCTAACTGCACATTACGCTCCACCTTCACCACTACTCTCTTTTTATACGTTCACCACACTGACCACAGTAAACAAAGACATGACGTGTTTGCTGTAAACTATCTCAGCTAAAATTGATAAAAACAAAATAGTTAAATCACTGCTGCAGCAGGATGCATCTAGCCTAATGAGTGGAGACTGAAGGCTAGATGGTCTATTGTTTACAATTGCTGTTTACTCCTATGTTGGCTGATAGGACAGTGGAATTCCAGATAGGTTCACTGTCTCTTGGCCTTGGCATTCTGAGCATTTGTGAAACACACTGTATCTGCAATTTCATTACAGATGAGGATGTCTAACTAATATCTAAGTATAGTGTCTTATACTTCTGATCCGTTGTTTAATATACACCAGGCTTTAGAAGAGAGAAAAGCATACATCTTTAGGGTACACCAGTTAGGGTGGCAGGATGGCCCAGAAGTGGCAAATGCTAACTAATACCCTGTAGGTTGTTGGCTCTGGGACTGGCAGGAGGTTGTACTCCAGGAAGGTGACTGGTATTAAAACTATGGTGCCCACTAACACTGCCGAAGTGCCCTGGAGTAAGGCACTAAATCCCAAACTGCTGCCAGGGTGCTGCACTGCAGGCATCCCTGTGCTCTGACCTCTCTGAAGAAATGCATAAGAGACTAGCGTGTGTGTATGTATCTAGAGTCTGTACCTGGGTTATGCATAATGACTGATTCCAGTTAGTTTGTAGGCATTAGCAAAACAGAAATCATCCTCTGCCTTGTATAAATTGGCAACTAAGTTATTTTCACTTGACACACTAGAGACTGAGACACTGATATAGGTTGGATCAGTATCATGTAACAGTGATAAATGGGTCAGCCTAGCTGTCTATGTAGCACATTAGCCACAAAAGACTTCTCAAAACATGTGTGCTAGACAAAACGTGTGTTCTGCTAGACAAGTGCCCCCCAAACTCAGACTTCCCTGCTTCCTGAGTAAACAAGAGGAAAAGCATAGGGATCAAGTTTACTGTGTGCACAGTACAGAACATGCAAACATTCACGCCCCCGATTATTTTGAGTAAACACTTCTCAGTGCCCTCTACTGTCTGTTCAATTTGTTTTAACTTCTGTATTTACTCCCCCTGAAGCAGTGTAGACAGGAGGGGGCGGCCTGGTGGTCCAACTATTGTTTGACACAGAAGAGTGAGTGTGCTCAGTCTACCAACAGACTGGTGAGTTTCATTAACAAATCTAAACTGTATTATTCCAAAGGCCAGTCCACAGGAGGAGAGGCCTTGCTCTCCTACATTTACCATTGACTGAGTGTGTAGCAGTGTGTTGCTGAAAAAGTGAATGCAAGTATGCTAGGTAAACCTCTGTGGGGTAAATAAAGGTTATAAAGCTACTCTTTGTTTATTCCTTGTGAGAAATTAAATCACCTCAGGGTTCCTCTAACATTTTGCTAATCAAACCGTGACTTTTCCATGACATATAGCACAATTTCCATGATCAATATTTGTCAGAGTGTATGTTGCAACATTGAATATCTGATCTAAATGTCCCAGGTCTTATTTCTAGCTGAAACTATCATGGTGAGAGAGAGAAGAGGAGCATCACCTTGTCTTGGTAATAGATTACTTAAACCCACCAAGAGATTGATGGAAAACAATATGAAATCTTTTCACCGACAGCAGATAAAGGAAAGGACAGACACCAAGGTGAACCATCACTGGCATTTCATATTATTGAGAGGCACAGCACAACAAGACAAGAGAACAGTACATTTATCAACCCAGTGATGTCTGCCAGTGTGTCCTACCCATAAATATACTGTCATAGATGTATAGGTATCAACAGCAAGTACCTTTGAAGCATGATCACATTATCTCACTGTGGATGGGAGGTACCAGTAAAACATATGCCAGTAAGTGATGTAATACTCATTTACTGGCATAGTAAATGTTATGTTAAAGTTAAATGCTTATTTAGGTATGCAATATGGGCTGTAGATGCAATTGTAAATAGCCTACTTACAACGTTTGATTTATCTGCAATTTTCTGCCAAGATTGCTCTCTTGTTTTAGAGGCTTTGTCAGTGTTGCGTTTCAGATAAGATATGTTCCTCATAGCCTTCAGTTATTTACTCTTGCTGAGCCTCAATAATAAAAGGTGCTGCGTAGGCAATCATATATTGCTGATCACAGGAAGAGAGTTAGAGGGATTAACAAATCGACGTATTGGTGAATCGACTAATTAATCTATATACGATGAGCATCTTAGCCTATGGCAGAATGAGAAGTCAAAGCCCCGACATATACAAAGTAAGCTGTAAAGTCTCTGTGCCAAGAGAGAAATAGTAGTTTGCGCAATTCCTGCAAACCATCAGAAATTCTCTATTAGCTACTACTGAGAGATCAATAAAAAAACAAACTTGTAAATATAGGGGTGGCAACACTTCCTAAACAAACAATACACAAACCTCAAAACCTATGAATGTCTAGAAGTGTCTAGATAACTAACTCGTATGAACAAAGCATGTGTAGACTGGTGGGGACTGGGAGCACATCACACAAAGACTTACTTGCAATGCAAGTAAGAAAATATGTAGGGAAATCTGACCGGATCAAGAGAGTAATGGCGTGATGAAAGCAAGACGGGACTATTTCAATGTTGTTGCATCACTTGCAGGTTGCTGTGGTTGTTATTGCAACGAGAAGCACCACATCCAGCCTGTTGATAGGCAGCCTATCGCCCTTTATCACCTGTAGACCTTTGTTGTGATTGATAATGGAAATGATCGGAGCAGAGCGGAGCACACACTGCCATAAAAGTAAAAGTGGCCTCATACAATAACTTGGTTAACTCGTTGAAATCAAGGTGACAAATCAATACACTCATAGTCGCTAAACTGTAACTCTGCGGGGCAAGGGAGACAGGCACGGGGGGAAATGTGAGACAGCAATCTGACAACATGAAACACACTTGTATTTTTGCAATGTCTTAGCTCTGCATCAGTAACTGCTGTCTAGTCTGTAATGACCTGAAATAACCCTGACTATATCCAGCACTCTGGATATATTCTCAACCAATCACACTATTTTCACAAGTCTCATGCCTTAGCAATTATATTACATTATTAATGAATACATAAATACATTCAATTATAAAATAATATATTGTTACCATCGTCGTCAAAGGCCGGGAAGGAGAACGGGTAGTCAACCAGGGACTTGAAGAGATCAGGAACATCACTCCTATCTCCGAGGAAGATTTCGTTTGCTGTAGACATTATAAACGACCAGTGTCACACTGTTAAAATAACCTGATTATGTCGAAAGATGACTCGAGATGAAACAGCCGAGATAGGTGTGCTGACTTCAGTTACTGTCAACAACTTCTCAGGTCATGTCACGGGGATGCGTGCGTGTGGCCAATCAACTTGTATGATAATGAGCGAAGAAGCCACGCGCCGAAACGTCCTAAATATTTAAGTATTGTAGTCGGAGAACCAATGAAATGTGAGGAAGGTAAGCAGCCAGCGTTTATTCAAACACCCACCGGCTCCCATTTGCTGTCGCGTCTGTCAGTTGTACCTCTAAACCAATCAGATGGCTGGGGCGGGTTCTTGCTTGAGAGCACATTTCTCAGAGCACAGTAGCATGTGGTAGACGCGGCGTGAGGGCAGCCGGCACGCTGCAGCACATGAAAATGCTCAGTGCTCACAAACGCATTTTAGAAAAGTGTTTTCATAGTCCAACTTAAAGTAAAATAAACAAAACAAAATGCTGTATCGTATTCGTCCAAACAACATAACCTAGTGCACGTGCCCTTTTCAGACTGAAACACCAAGATATATTTTCTAACGAGGCGTCATTAATATTGAACACCTGAGGAGCTTTGCGCTAAAAGGGCCAAATAACCAGTCTGAAGGGCATTTATACCGCAGTATTTCCACTTCATGTGGGCTATTCAACCCTGGTGCACGTGCCTTACCACTACAGCTTACATTGCTCAGCAGTGAAGCCACATGAATGTTTTCATCCTCTCCATAAAATCATAAGACGCTTGCTTCCTTCCAAATGAAATGTCGAGATCCTTCAGATGAAAAAACTGTCAAAATTGTGAGAAATGTTAAACTGCATTTACTACTACTACTACTACTACTACTACTACTAATAATAATAATAATAATACAACATCACATTTATATAGTGCTTTTCACAGTACTCAAAGAAGCAACTCCTAGGGCTGGTCTGACTACATGATTATTTGGTCTGGATATTGGACAGATTTTTCAAAATAGCATGCCAAACTATCAATAACGAGATTCTCAAAAGGCCTCTTACCTTCAGCAGCCTAGTGCAGCTTCAACATTCAACTTGTGGATGAAAATGGAAATTTCAACGACTAGCTATTGTGCATAAACAAAGTGATATAATACAGAATTATTAGTGCTTGCATATCTTGTATAGAAACATATTTTTCTTTGTTGCTGTAAAGTGGAAATGAAAATAAACAAAGAACCTACATTGATAGGGTCCTATTTGATATTTCAAGTTGTTTAATATTGCATTCATTTCAGATACATAGCAATTCTGTTCTCTGAATGTTTAGTCTAAATAACTGTTGTACTGCTGCTTTGTTACAAACATGTTACTGTGTTACAGGTTATCCTCTTTAGCCCTCTGAATCAGACATAACTACAATTTGATTTTATGAAGTTTATCCACTTTAACCCTGTGAATCAGACATAACTACAATGACCTCGCATTCTTAACACAAAGAAAGAACAATAGGCCTACTAAGCTTAGAGTCTCAAAAAATAGTTTTATTCTGCTAAAAATGTACAATTTGGTTGAAAACGCACAAAAGAACAAAAAACGATTCCCTCCAATCTGGATATTCACAACAGTGATTACATATTTTGATTGATGAAATTAAATCAAACAATGATAGAGATGAAAGATGATAGAGATGCACTTCAAAAAAACAGATTCCTCGTACCCTTCTGCCTTTGTTTCTGAGGTTTCACCTAAACACAAGCTCAATCTACTGCGTCAGTCTAGACCTAGATACTGCTTTGGCATCAAACCCAACAGGGAAATTAAGTTTCTTTTCTATTTTTACCTCTGCCAAGGGGGTTATGGTTTCACCCGTCAGTTTGTCTGTCTGCCTGTCAGCAGGATATCTAAAAAAACGTATGAATGAATTTAGTGGATAGTGGACAGCCAAGGAACAATTGAATAGATTTCGGGATCTGGGATTTCCACCAGTAGACATTTTCCTTTTTTCATCATATCTATGAAACTAACAGAGATAGAGACTTGATTCCTAATCCCATGGATACGTTTGCAGGCTCAGGAAATCAACTTAACTTAAAATTTAAGTGAAGGGAATGTGGTCAATGGGTGTAACAGCAAGCAAGAGGGCCTTCTAGTCAAGATAACATAAACTTGGTTGTATTGGAGATCACTTCATGTCCTAATAATCACAATGGCTATCTCATGTCTTTTATAACATCTTGTTTTCTTTTTATCCCTATAAACTATGGACACTTTTATTTAAGCACTAATGAGGTAGACTAATACCACCACATTCCATTAACTCGATATAAATTACGAATCATTTATAACTTTAGAAGTGTTTTGGTTATGATCTCACACAACCCTGTAAGTAGTCAAGGGCCATAGTAACATCTTTCAGTTTATCTGAAGCTGTAAAACCAATTTTTCTCTTTTTATTAAAAAAAAGAATAGCAACCCTACAAAACCCTGCATTGAGAAGTTTTTCTCTCATAGTGAGGATGACCACAATGGCCAGATGGTTGTATATGTAGTGACAGTTTCCTCTAAAATTAAATCAGATTAGACTCTTGGCAAGAAGACATTTTACATCAAGTTATCTCTCACTGTGTAAACACTACGATCATGTGAAGGGACTGATACTCATAATACTGAACATTTTCAATGACAAAGACATCCCCAACTGTACTATTTATCAGCATGCTCCCAATACAGATACAAAAAGACACCATCAAAAACACATTATATGCCTTTATGTGAGTACCAATCTTAAATGAACATGAGTATCTTATTATTTGTATTGAACTTTGACCGATGTCCAGTTGTGGTGTGCATTTACCTACTCAGCAGCACTGGTTAAGGCCTTGAACGTCTTTTAAAAGCGAATATGTACAAGTATTGCAGATGGTTAAGATGGTTCAGCTGTCTTTAAACTGGGCCTAAGAAAAAAAAGTTGGCTTTAACAAAACTTTGTGACTGAAATATGTGTCAGTGCATCCAAAAAGCCACCGAAGGCTGTATATGCATGGATTCAACATCCATATCCTGTGATGAATGTGGTCTAAGTATTTCTGTTTTCTGACTTTTTTACAACATTGCCAACCTGGCCCATACTTCAACAGCCCTGTTCTTTATACTTTGACATTTTCAGATTTTTCATGGCACAGTTCTTATACAGTGTGTACTTACGTCTTCAAACACCTCAAAGGTTTAAGCCGAACAGACATGAACAATTATAATATATATAATATTTTCCATACACTGTGCATAATAGTTTGAATTTTAGTGCAGTTAGATGAAATTAAAATATGTCACAAATTAAATTACATGGTGTGTTTTTGAATGCAAATGCACGTGTGCCACAGTTTGATTTCCATTCCTGAGGAATTGGGATTAGCAAACCTTATAATAGACTTAGTACTAGTTAAATGGTAACATCAACAATTGGTGCAGAAAGTAGTCAATTACCCATTTTTCAGAAAAAAACCCTTCTTTTTAGTCCTGAAGTAGAAAGTTGTACTTCCCAAAGTCCAACTCGTCAGGCATGATGAGCATGTCGTCCCTGGCTTTAGCCAGCTTCCTTCTCAGAAAGTCCCGCCTTTCCATCCACTCCTGCAGTTCCTCAGGGCTGTGCGCAAAGTCACAACTCACACCTTCAGGACATTCGCT
Source organism: Gephyroberyx darwinii (assembly GCA_900660455.1). Taxonomy (NCBI): domain Eukaryota; kingdom Metazoa; phylum Chordata; class Actinopteri; order Trachichthyiformes; family Trachichthyidae; genus Gephyroberyx; species Gephyroberyx darwinii. The sequence goes on from CABFOQ010007550.1 coordinate 14,624, forward strand.
ATCCAACCTGTCAATCATAATGATCACATAAAATCTTTAGCATTAGCATTTACATGCTTTAAACATCTTCCATGTTTACGCTGAAGATAATAGTGTAAAGTATGTTTTGATGGTGCTGGACAACCACATTTGTGAATGAATTATTTAGTATTTAATTAATTACAACGCTACAGGACCATGTTAAACATTAATGGCTTGTAATCATCACTCCACTGCCCCAAAAGCTTTTGTAAAAGCCAGAAAAGATACAAGTAGTTGATAGTCTGTTGGCCACTTTCAGTTTCAGCAGTTTCACAGAGTGAAAGTGGTTAGGCATTCAAGGATTAAGTGCTTTCCTCAAGGGTACATTGACAATAGTTGTTGGGAGGGGGGGGATCACCAACCAGTGGATTGCAGTATCAATTTACATTTTGCATTGACTGAACTGAAAGTAAAATGACCCAACACAGACAGAGTGGAAAACCTCTTACTTAGGGCAGATTTCAAAGCGCGGGCCAGGGAAGCGGTAGCTCCAGGTCAGAATCTCGTCCTCTCCCTCACAACTGAACACACGGTCCTTGTGCTTCTCAGAGGAGATGTGCTGCTGCCACTGGCGCTCGCCGTTACTGTGCCTCCCACACAGACGGCAGTGGAAGCCACTCTAAAACACACACAGACAAAAATAATCATCATCAGCATTTTTCTTAAAATTACAAAATACAGATGCACAGTTAATCAAGGTAGGCTTATACAAGCAGCAAACATAAAGAAGAATGTTTTAGTTTGGAGCCTATGCAGCGACCCCAAAATAACACATTATTCATTATATCAAACTAAAAAAAACAAGTGGTGCAGAAATACTCGCTTGTTTAAACTCTGTACCCACCATTGGGTCAGCATAGTCGGTCGGCATGACGATGTACTTCTCACCCAGTGGGACGGGCTGAGTGAGCATGGCTCCATCAGACTGGCGGTTGCGGCCGGTGAGGGACAGCCACATTTCATATATCTGCTGCAAGTCCCTCACTGCAGGGACAGATTTAAACCATGAGGATGTAAAATAACAGTGGAATTAAATATATTAATATATACTATACTGACTTGAGGTCCAATCTCAAACCACACACTAAGCCACATGACTCAATAAAGGAAACTTAGACACTTGCTGACTTTGTGTTTTGGTTGAAGTCAGATTTGAGACATTTGGCAACATCGTAAAAAAACCCAGATGCGACTCCAGCTGAGAATAAATCCTGCTGTGCATTGCGTTGCGAGGGACAGTGCTAAGAGAGAGAGTTGCTAGCTAAGTGGCTGAGGGATCATCCGATGGCCACTGGGTACAGAAGGCTGATAGAGGGTCGAGTGCAGAACTCAGCCACTAGACAACTCGCATTTGAGACACTCTGAACTCCTCATCTTGTGATGAGGCTGCGCAGATCAAGTCGCCAAGTAGCAAAGTGGGCAGAAGAGTTCAGTTTGAGGTTGGGCTTTAGTATTCTCAATAGTGCAATGCAAATGCAAGACCTCAATCACTTTAAGGCCAGAATAATTTGGTTTCCATCATGTTTCATAGGGAACCATTGAACTTGTATATTGCAGGGCAATCTGAGTTAACGTTGTTTTAACTCACAGTCATTATTTTTCATGTACATCCACAGGTCCTTCTCCTCTCGGCTGTGAGCAAAGGTGCAGTTCCCAGTGTAGGTACATTTCTTCTTCTCCAAAATCTGGGTACATATCTGCAAAGAGAAATCACTACACTGTCACACACACAGCACAATTTGCAGTACAAACACTCAAAAGAGATGTTCAGCTTGAAAAAACACCTTTCTTCAGGAGTCAGGACAGCACAATTATCTAACATCCTCATTTCTGGATTAGCCTAAAATCATATCTGTTTCATAGCATTAAAACCACTGCACCGTGCATCACAACAGGAGTATGTAGTGTGTATGTATTGAGGCATGAGGTTGCGGCCTGGCAACGCAAGGCAAGGCGTTGCCATTTTTTTAATTTATCAAAACCAGCCAGGTTAGGCTACCTTAGGCAGACTATGTAACTGTAACATCTTATTTGTCATAACTGATGGATTTTCAGCTGACGTAGTCCCCTGAGGCATTGCTGTAAGGCCCCTACACCTTCTAGTCTAGCCATTCTGTTGTCGACATTCTGCATCAACTGTGTGTCATAACTTGATTGTCTATCAGCCTGACTTAGTAGGCCTGTAAAATCATTTGAGGCTGGCTTGTGATAAAGGGCTATATAAATAAACTTGACTTGGCAGCCTGAGGTCCTTGGCCAGGTGCCTATTGGCTGTTAAAAGTCTAGATTAAAAACAAAAAGGTTTTCGTACCTTTGCCAGCAGGGTTGGCTAAAACATTGTTTAAATCACGTCTTAAAACTTATTTTATAGGCTTGCTTTTATGTTATATTAAGCTTTTATTTTAATTATTTATATTTTAATTGTTTTTGACCTCCCTTCAATGATTCTTGCCTTGCTTTTATATTTCTTACCCTTATATTTTTGCCTCCACCAAGGAGGTTATCTTTTCGCCTCTGTTAGTTTGACAGAGGTTTGCACTCTCTGAGTGCCTCCTAGTTGCTTTTGCTGTTGTTTATGAATCCTTTGTAACTGTGTAAAAGTGTTACATAAATAAAGAGGATAATAAAAATAATATAGAAATTTAGTAATACCTGATGCAGCTAGGTACATGGTGCAAATCATTTGACAGCACCAAAGTACATAGATATCCATACATAAGTACATATCACACGATATCTGTGATTCATGGGAATTATCACAGTGTATCGTGTATCACTGCTGGAATGCATCTGACCAGTCAGACTGATTGGTATAAAAACATAAAGACCTGAGGAAGCACACCTACATCATACTGCACCGGGTAGTTCTTGGCAAATGGCAGTGGTCGAACCTGAACCCACTTATTTCTTTCCAAGGACTTCACCAGCAGCACCCGTCGCTCTTTTACCCAGCTGGCAGGGGCAGAGACACAGAAAATAAGATACAAATGCTCACGTTTTATGCTTTTGCCATGTTTATGCTGTGCACATGGTTTTGTTGTCCAATTCAATTTCACTTGTGTCATCTTGATTCTTTCCTTTGTCTCGAGGTGAGATGTTTTTATAAGGCCCTTGGGTATTTTTAATCTCGCCTGCATAATCTGTTATTTTTTTGGTGATCTTTCTGTGATCTTTCAAATACATACACTTTAAGTTGCTGAACATGTATACTATTAAAAAATATGCATTCCATACACATTCAGTGGGGTCTACAACTACATAAAATGTGTAGTCAGTATTTAGGACTGAACACCAATATGTTCCCCTTTATTTTTGATATATTTTTAATAATAATTAAAATAATAATTCCCCCACTTTTTATGAAATTAAACCTTTCTATTATTTTCCAGTGTAAGAACCCTGCAAATACATTATATAGGTGGGGCTCTTACTCACGTGTGCCTAGCCCTGGCTGTGCAGTACTTGAGGGCTTTGTCTGGCTCATTGATCTGGCCGTCCCGCCAGCACTGAGCGCAGACAAACTTCATCTTCATGTTTAGACTCTTTCCTCCTCCACCTCCTCCTCCTCCTCCACCTCCTCCTCTTGGTTTGCTACCGCCACATCCAACAGCTCCAGAAAACAACTTCTTAGGATTTAAAGGTCATGGAAATAGTGATGGTTATTAAGTTACTTTAATTTTAATTTATCCTTTATTTAAAGTAATAATCCACAAAGTTTTCTTAAATAAATGGCTGTTTTGCTACCCTCCATCACCGTTTGATACAATAGTGAGTGACAGAAGAAGAACTGGGTTAGACATAGAAAATACATAGTTTGAGGCTAGCATAACACATGTAAAACTCATTATTCCACACACTTACAGTCCTTGTATCAGTGAATAAAACATCAAATTATGACAGGCATTATCAGAGGAATCATCATTATCATGTCAAATAGTATGTGATTTCTGAATACTGCCAAATTCATTAATCCTTTTCTTACTTTGTTCATTTTCTGTTTGCTTGAGTTCTGGTCCCGTTTCTCATAATATTTGATAGATTCCTTCACAATCTCTTCTGGGGTGATACCTATAGAACACACACACACAAGCACACACACATTTATCATATATGAGAGTTCACAATCTTTGGGGGGAATTTAACATGCAACAAAGGTCCCAGGCCGGATTCATTTTTACATTACATTACAGGCATTTAGCAGACACTTTTATCCAAAGAGACTTACAATAAGTGCATTCAACGTAGGTAGGCATGAGAACTACTAGTCATATAACCCAGGACGTCACGGATACATGGTATGCGCCCCCATTTTTATCTTTCTTACAGTATTACGCATTGCCATTTAAATTTTAACAATCATTCACAAACAACAACTCATTTGAATTTACAGTTTATACACATTGTCTAAGCACCATCTCCATAATCTGTCATTTCTTTTCTCTGCGTTTCTGACAGATTGTACCTGTGTCTCGCTGCACCCTCCAGGTTTTGAGCTCTATGAGAGAGTGGGCGAAGTGGCAGTTGTCCTCCCTCTGGCAGCCACAGCGGACCACTTGGCAGCACAATTGCAAGTGGCATTGGACGTGCAGTGGACGGATCTTTCTGTAGTTCACAGTGGTGGTCGTCACCACATATGCCATGCACCTGACGGCACAGAAGGGGCATTAGTATGTGTGAGAGAGAAAGAGAGATAGTTATATTATGAGTGAGTGATTAAAATTAGACCAAATGGAGGAGGACTTGTTTTAAATAGGGTTGTAAAAGGGATGAAACATTTCCAGAAATTTTCCATGGGAAGTTAAGCTCAGGAATTTGGGGAATTTTCAACAATTTGTATAGCAACTACAAAAATTTTGCAGCATGTCTTAAATGCTAACTGTAAATGAATACTAAGACAAAATGTCAAATGCATTTTTTGGATTTGTATTAGACATGTTTGCATGCATGTCTGCTTATAACAAAGCAAAATGTTAATATTTGTGTCTTCATATGACAAGGTAAATACAGCTAGTACAAACAACCCCAAGATTTCCAGTTAATTCCCGTTAATTCCCAAAGTTTCCACCTTTGAAAATTCCGTGAATTTTGCGAATTAAAAATAACTCACTTATTGGCATCGAAAGTGTGCCGAGCATGCAAGTTAGAGCAGATGGCGCGGTTGTCTCTGCAGCGCTTACTGATGATTCTTGGTTTACTGTCATAGCACTCCTGGAGAGAGAGAAAGGGAGATGGAAAAAAGGAGAAAGAGAAAAGAGACCGAGTATGAGATGGGAAGGAGGGGAACAGAGAGACGAACAAGCAGGCAAAGAAAGAATAGACCGATTGATAGACTGAGAGGGGACAAGGTGAACAGAGGAGAGTTTGGATATGGAAGACTTCCTTAACAAATGTGTTAATGGATTAAACTAATTGTGATGAGATACAGAACAGCCTTGTTTATATGGGCCTAATAAAGTACACATCGAAGATAAACAGAGTAAATATACTTACACATATGTGCATTATTATTTCTAATTACAAAAGCTTAAAAAAAATACTATAGAGGGTGTTTTAAAGTGCATCATGCATGCTTCATATATTAAATGACCTTCGACAATTGAGTGTTTCCAGTAACTAAACATTTCACAAATTCAAACTCAATACCTCAATTTCAGAATGGTTCAGATACACTGAGTGGACAAAACATTAGGACAACATGCTCTTCACATGAAACAAGCTGACCGGGTGAATCAGGTGAAAGCTGTGACTCATTGATTTCAACTATTAAATCCACTTCAGTCATGAAGGGCAGATGGAGATGAAGGTGAGGAGATGTTAAAGAGGGTTCCTCTTGACTATCATGGACATGGGTTGTGCAGAATGTGATACAACTCAACAGCAGGAAGGTGGCCCTGATATTTTGTACAAGTGAGCTGTAAGTGAGCTATTACTGTATTTTGTGTATGTATATGTGTGCGTGTACCCTCATATCCACGTATACTAACCTGACAGAGGAACATAAACATGCCTTTGTGCTCTTGCAGAAGGCGTATGACACTAAGTGCAGGATCCAGTTTGACAGCTGCCGTTTCAAACAGCAGGTTTCTATCCAGGGTTCCCTTCCTCTCTTCCGTCCAAACGTCTATCTCAAGTTGGTTGAAGGCAAAGGTGCACTTTTCTCCGTACTTACACAGGCCCAAATCACCCGACTTCAGCAGCTCTGAACAAATGGGAGTATATCAAATTCTGTCTATCCAATGTACATGATTCAACATATGTAGACATACATAATCATTTTTGTTTGATTTTTTTATTCCCTCTTTAACTACTTGTCCATTTGAATTTTGGTAATTCAGGGCATGGGAAAGGACGTCGTTCAGGCTGTTTTCCTGAAATATTACACCAGAGCCGAATTTTGGACTAACTACCAAATAACGGAAATAACTTTACATCCTACAAAGTTACATTAGACTTTGTGCATTTACTAGCCATTTAGCTAGTGAGCTCTGCTTATTTCCAAAAGTGGAGGTAACTATGGTTTAGAGGGGATGTCATTGTCGAAAATATAATTGACAACAATTCAAAGTCCATTGGTGCCACTGGTCTAGGAAGATGTCAACTGCTCAGTGTAGTGCAAACTGAGCATCTAAACAATTTCTGTAAACCGGCTACTCTGGTTCTCCTGGTTTCTCCACACCGTTTCTAAAAATATTGACACACAATCCATCCTGTTACTGAATATAATGCATGGTTAAGCGCATTTATGTCTGTTAACCATCGTGATGTTACCTTCCTTTAACAATACCTGTGGAAAACAAAAACGATTCGCTTGATCCAGGCAAGCTGATATCACCTAACCATCTGATTTTAACATCCTTACCCCTGCAAAGCACAAACGGCCCAGAGAAGGAGTTCCAGGAAGCAATCGGTCGCACTCTGGTCCACTCCAAACTGTGACCTGCCTTTCTCCTACATAAAAGAATGTCTCGCTTACAGCTGTGGACGAGGTCTGGCTTGTGAACAAAACTATATATCCCTTGACCTGAAAATGAGAGGGAAGGGGAAATGCAAGGTTTGAGAGAGACAGACAGAGAGACGAGTGAACGTGGAGGTGAACGTGAAGGTGTAGATGAATATTTTTCAAAATGAATGATTTTCATGGAGAAAAATGGGGGTGGTGGATTATATACAGAAAGTGGGAAAAGTACACAGATGGAAAGGATTTGTAAAAGTAATGTCATATGGTAGAAGGTGCAAAATTTCTATTTTAACCTTGACAGACATTTTTTCATAATGTTATATCTATCTAGTATTCCTGCTTGATTTTTGCATTTTGGTAAGCCTTTGAATGGCTCAAAATTTTGCTTCCCTTTAAGGTTGCAGGATGCAGATAAAACCACAAAGTTCCTCCTCCATAAAATATATTTAGTACAGGGAAGGATACAGTGATATGAAAACCTGTCAGTCCAGCTAAGAAGTACAAGGGTCAAAGGTCATGACATATTATGATTTTTTACTGCACAGTAGTTTAGTATACTGAATTTTGCTCAAATCCCGCTAACATACCTTCTCGGGGGAAACAGGCGGGGCAGGCCTGCATGAAGTCATGGGTGGAGGACAGGGGGTTGCAGACTGGACTGGACTCTTGGCCAATCTTGTCCTTCATTGCCATGGTAAGAATCAGATTGTTAATGCTGACAAGCTAAACAAAACCAGCTGACAATAGGGAGCCGAAGCAGCAGTTAACCAAGACCGCCCACTGGTTTACTAACGCCAAGGAGGCTAGCATGATTTTCCATAGACACGAGAGGACACGTCTTACATCAACTAAATAAAGCATTAGATTGTGGCATCCACAGTTACATAAGTAATTAATAGACGTACACATTTTTCTAACTTTTGAGGGAAAAGGCTTGGGTACATTAGAAGTGCAGTTACAGAACTTACCAAAATTACTGCACCTTTTTTTCTAGCTATCACTAGCTAGCTTACCTAGTAGGTTTACCAGCAAGCTCAGTGATGTCTTGTTTTGTTCCACTCTGCCATCACATCTACACCAAGTCAACCTGTTAGCTGAAGTTGGTCTTGTTTGTATCAAACTGATGTTGGGTAGTGTAAGGTGGTAAATGTAAATAATTCCTAAATTCTATTGATTGCATTCCACCGAAACCGGGCCGAGGAATAAATATCACTTCAGTCTATAAAATATTTCAGAATAGGAACCATACGGTTCATAGTTTGCTTATATCAAGTAATCAGCAATGTACTAGAACAGACAGGAGTGACCCGGAGCTGGGCAACCTCAACTTCGGCTCCCTATACAAGCCTGACTATACATCTTACCTTGTAGTTATTCTTGGCTGTAGCCACGGCAGGGGCAGCAGCACTGTGAGGGGGTCTCATACCTGAAAAGCAAAGAGAAAAAAAAATGAACAATACAGAGACCTGCAGAACTGTGCAAAAGTCTTAGGCACCCTAGATTTTAAAAATATATATTTCGATGTTTGTTCGATGTTTCTGTTTTCTGCATTGGTGTTTCACATTACTGTTCTTTACAGTAAGTATACGGTGGTGTGTAAGATATCACCTGATGATTGATGGACGGACGAAACGGCCCAATCCAAGACCCCACCTCCTGATTTAGCGCAGTGGACAATAATAATATAAGTTACCAATAAAATGTAATCACCAGTTAAGCTGAAATCAGAGAGTGAGTCCAGGCCTCCTTTCCCGATAACGACTGCAGGAAAAGCTGCCCCGACCCCTTCCACTGGGGAAAAAGAGTCCAGGGCATCAAGGGAGTCGAACAGGTCCAGAGCCATCACACCTCTTTTAGGGACACTGCCACCATGACGAGCGGGGCCAGAGATGGTCTCCAGGGTATCTAGGCAATCCAGGGAATCATCAAGGGACTTTTCCTCTGTGGCCAGTTTCGTTCTGGGTTTGTTTACGTCCTTCCCAGCATCGGCACTTAGTGGTGAATCCAAAAGGTCATCCAGTAAATCGAGGCTATCGAGGGTATCCAGAGCTGCTGTGTTCGGCACGGTGTTCGGTCCTAATTTTGGAGTTTCAGCATCACTTTCGAGGCAAGACGAGAAGCCATCTAAAGCATCCAGGCCGTCCAAGGTCGAGAGGGTGCCTAGAGCGTTTGGTGTGGTTGCCTTGGGACTGTCCTCTCCTCCTGAGGCTGCGAAGGTGTCTAGAGAGTTGAGCTGGCTGACAGCTGAGTTGAAGAAGGCCGGGGGTAGCTTGGGTGTTGGGGCGGGCAGGACAGAGGTGATGGTGGGCACGCAAGTGGATTTCCGGCTGGGGTCAGGGAATGCTGCCTGGATGTGGGTCTGGAAGGCATGGAGAAAGGGAGAGAGTGAGGAAGACTGAATGGAAAACAGAGACACAGAGCGAGAATGAAAAAAAGCTACTATGATAACTCCAGGGGTCCTAAATATTTTCAGTTTAAAAATTCCAGTCTCTCTTTTAAGCCTCATGTTGAAAACCTTGTACACAAATTGAAGTTAAAGCTAGGATTCTATTTTAGAAACCAAACATGAAAAAGATTGCTGCTACAGTTTCACCTGTTCTTGATTATGGTGATATGTTGTATATGAAAAAATCATCTCTGCGCCTGCAGATGTTGGATACTTTCTATCATAGTGAACTTAGACTTGCCACAAACTGTAACTGTAACTGTAATGAGCAATGCTGAGTAAAGGTACTCAGCATTGCTCATTGTATGCCATGGCTGGTTGGCCATCTCAGTCACTGGTTTGCCTTCATTTATAAAACCATACTGGGAAAACTGCCTCTTATTTATGTATTTATAACACAGTGGAGGATAGTGGAGTTTAAGGTCCCAAAGCCCCCTCAGCATGGAATAGCTTGCAGAGAGATCTGAAGCTTGGAGGACTGGTGACCTTGGCTGACTTCAAGGAAATAGTTTAGACTTGGGAAGACGAGTCTATTGGAATTTGTTGTTCTTTTTGATTATCTCTCTTTTCTCTCTCTGCCTATCAGACATCTTTGTTTTGCTATGTCTTTATACGTGGGTTCATCTTATATTGTTACTGTTACATTTGTTATTTGTTAAGTTATTTTTAGTTATTTAGTCTTTTTTTTTTTTTTTAATCAAAATCTGTTTTTTAAATCTGTTTAAATCTCAATCACTTCCATTCAATTCCAGGCATAGAAAACAACTTCCAAGACATGCGATTCAGTAACGGTATCACATTTTGCAAAGTTGCATCAGAACACAAATAAGAAGCTATAAACCTTTACATTTTTACAGAAGCTCTCTTCACCGTTTCATTTTAATGCATGAATTCAGGAACATTGTGCAAGACGAGAGATGTTTTGACTCATAAACAAGAAGAGGCAAAACATTGGGAGCTTCTGCTTTTTCCTCTCCAAAATAAATCTTTCAACCAATAACTAACATTCTCTGCAGTTACATTAGGACCCGCCTCCCGTCAATCACAACCCAGTCAAGCCAACGTACAAATCAAAGCAAGACGCTTCCGCCAGCTATGATCCGTAAATGGAAATTAATGCTCAAATTTACACAATTATGTCAGCCTTCTTATTTACTGTGAGTAACTCATAATATTTAGACAGCATGTGTTTAAAAATATTTACTTTTAAAAACACCCAAAACAAAGAAAATATTGATAAAAGCACTAGAAAACAATCTACTGTGATGTAAAAAAGCAAGGGAATGCAGGGAATGAGCAAAACAATCTAGGCAAGGACACACACACACACACACACACACACACACACACACACACACACACACACACACACCTCAGTAGGTTCTGGCTCATTAGGGTAGCAGTCTAGCAGGCTGTCTAGGTCCTCTCCCATCAGCTCAGAGTCCCCCAGGGTGTCTAGGTCAGGCACTGAGAGGGTGGCCGGCTGCTGCTGCTGCTGCTGCTCCAGAGGTATGGAGGAGCCATGAGCACCACAGGGAGAAGGCAGGGTCATGGAGTTGAAATTGACTGGTATGAAGGGCTGAGGCATGCTGGGAAAGCCGACTGAAGAGAAGCAGAAGGGAAGAAAACAAGAGCAAGGGGGGATTTTTGTTAGATTCTCACTATTTTAATTAATTTTGTAAATGTCTGAATTAATCAATCACTGAAAGAAACACTGAGACATTAACTGGGAGAGTAAATAGCAAAAGCTGGTTAAGTATGGTTAATGTGATAAAATTGAGATCTGTAGTTAGTTAAGAATTCAAACCTGGTGCAATACCACTCAGAGGATTCAGACCATTTCCTGAATAAGCATCCGCCACCTGGAGGTGATGAGAAAAAAAAAGCATTGGGGATATTATCGTACACACAAACAAAATGTGGATCTACATGAGCTATGGGCATCATTTCTCAATATTTCTTTTACATCAAAAGATGAGGAAAAGCAAAAGAATATCTGCAAAAAACAAAACGTGTATACTCAGTATTTTTGTATGACTGATATTTTCTCATTTGTACCTCAAAAGGTTTCTCGTTGCACATATTAATATGGATTTTCTACAAATCTGTTAGTATATTTTGTGATTAGGGACTCTTTATGAAATGTATCTATGACAGTGAACAATAAAGAAGTTGTACTTGCCTTCACAGTTTGAGCAGTCCTGTTTCCATTAGGGACACCTCTCGCAGGGAATGTCTCTTCCTGGGAAAGAGAATATAAGACACTCGATGTGAGAAATAACGCACACACAATAGTCAGCATCACTTGACACAGAGTACCAAATGAGGACAAGATAAAACCATGTCTCACTGTATCAGGTTTGACCTTTGTCCAACGAACTCTGAATGAATACTTAAAGTTTTTCACTAGTATTTTGCTGCTTTCACTGCACCTTGACAAAGAAGTATGAAATATGAACAGGGCAGAAAGGTCAACAA
>CABFOQ010007550.1:26559-41365 GCA_900660455.1 Gephyroberyx darwinii
TGCGTATGTATATGTATATATATGAACCCCTGGAATTAAACATCTGAACTAAGAAACTCTGGCTGTTATTTTTTCATTGTATTTTTTATGTTGCAATACACTCAGTATGGAAGGGGCTAGTCTCATCTGGTCTACAGTGTTGTTTATCTGAGTGCATTTACAGCCAACAGGGCGGGATCCTGTTTATGGTTCAATTCATGCAGGGGTGAATTAGATCCAACCAACAATTGTTTGTCTACTAACCTTTGTACTGACGTAGGCCTTTCGATTTTTTAGTCCCAGATGGACGGCCAGCTCCTGCGCCAGCTCGTTCACTTGTTTGTCCTGTGAAGAGTTGGACATTAAAAAAAGACTGAGACATGACAAAAGAAATGAGGCACCTGCTTATTGAGATCTTACATTTGAAAGTGATCCATTAAGGTCCTCCAAGCCTTTATCTCATCTTGTTTAGATGCCTGCTTATGTCACGAGTCAAACTCAGGTCTCCAGCTCATACAGCAGTTCAGATTTTAACTGATGCCAAACACAGTATGTCCCCAATTTTAGCATCTCGTCACCAGCCTCCTTCCTGGCTGTCCCTCAGTCTAAACTCAAGACGAACTCATGATTGTGCAACTTAGCATTGTTATTTCAGTATCATAGTTTCCATCACTTTTTAAAACAGTTCTTACACAACAGTTTTGTTTTCTCCCTCTTTTTCATCTTATGTGAGTTTTATGGTTTTATCTTATTTTATGTATTTATTTTTAACCACTTTTCTTAATGTGTTTGCTCTTTTACCTCGTTTATTTTTTGATGGTCCTGCATCGGCCATCTTGTTTGCTTTTGTTACAACAGTGTATAATAAAGCGGTCCTCTATTACATATCTCTATTTTGATGACTCATTCTCTCTAGCCACAAACCATTTCAGTTTGGCACTAGTAAGGCTGATGTTTTAGATTTCAACATTATAACAGCCCCACCTTCAAAATGTCCTTCCATTACTTTTCCTACATCCACTTTCTATACACACCAATGTTGTTTGATTTACAAAATAACACAAGGAAGTAATGGTTTGAATTATATTTAGGGCCTGCAATAGACGGCTTATTAACCTTCTAGACCCCTAAATCCCCTTGCTAGTGTTAACTCTCTCAACCTCTCTCACTCCTTACCAGACGTGTAATGAGCAGACAGTCTGTGGTGCAGTTGTAGGCCTCCTTGTACCGTCCAAGCTCCTTTAAACAAAGGGCCTTCCTGTAAAGCGCCCGGCGGCTCTCCTTACACATTTCCAATGCACGGTCACAGTCATGCACACCACGCTCATACTCCCCCTAAGGAAAACGAGACAGAGAGAGAGAGGGCTAAGGCTAAAGGAAATGCTGAAATCAGTTCAAATCAAAAGGCATCAAGTGACTCATACAAAGGCTAAAACAAAGCTGCAGGCATTTAAACAGTGACTGCGGCAACAGACTTCTGTTTGTTACTCACACATCTCCTCAAGCACTTCACTCACTTAAAGATCCAGCAGGCAACTTTTGCAGATCTAGATTGTATTTTCTTATGTTCACATTTCATGGTGACAAGTAAAGGCATTATCAAATAACCAAAAGTATTTACTTTGCGTTTCAACCACAATACCCAGAGCCACCCTTGGTTTGGAGAAGGCATAAATCTCAAACATTTACATTTTCACTTTGCTTCCCAACACTGTCGCAACATGTCAGCCCATAAATGACTGACAGCATTACAAGTGCATGCACTTCTGAGATGCAACTCACTATCTAAATGGGAGCATTGCTTGCTTATTTTCTGTCTCAGGAACCTCTCCAAAACTATTCTCTTCCTTTCCTTGTCCACAGTTTCTTTCGATGACTGTCTACTTTCTTTTTCCCACCTCCTGCTTCGACCATCTTCTCAAACAATCTAAGTCAAATTAAAATGTAACACAATCCGAGGTGGAAGAACACACCACCATATTACTGGATATGAGCGTGGAAAAGTGTCTGCCACACTTGCATAGCACACTTACAAGGGATTGCCAATCTACATCTTTAGGGGCATTTCTCTATTTGACTGTCTTAGCTAAACGGATGCACTATGAGCAAAAGTCCCGGAAACATATAAAGCCGAAAGTGTCTCACCATGCTGTGGTAGGCAGTGGCCCTATTGACATACAGGCTCTCCCACAGAGCTGCAGGGATCTCTATCTCCTGTGTTGTGGCATAGTATGTGACACTCAACCCTTCACTGAAGTCGTTAACCGCTTGGTCCCAGTCTTTGTCTTTGAATGACACGTTGCCTTCATCAAGCAGGTTGCACACTAACTGGGTCAGGAAGTCCTGAGAAGAGCAAGGAAGGAAGGAAGGAAGGAAGGAAGGAAAGGAGATGCTGGTATTCAGACGTTAAACTAACATGGCAGTATGCTGACAAAGTTTAACAGGTGATAAGTGAATTTATAGACTGAGACATGATAATTACATTTAATATGATTAGTGTGCTGTGTATGCTTGTACCATTGTATATTAACTCATTCATATTAACTTTGCATCATTTATATTCATTATATATATCTTTTGAGCATTTATAAATTATTTAACTATGTACACTGTCTGTAGGTTAACTCTTATAGAGGACCCTCAGGGTCCACAGGGTCTATGGGATACTGAAGGAAGAAACATCTGGTATTAGGACTAGAAGATAGCCAGCAGGGCTGTGTGGAGACATCCATGAGTAGGGGTCCTCAAGACATATATGGAGAAGATATCCAGCCAGGGATGAAGTCATGTCTTAGGAATGTATACATTGACCCTATATAAGATCCGTTCCTTTGTTAGGCACAGACTTGTGCTTTGCCTTGTTTGGTGATGTTCATCTCTGTCCACACATGTATTAAACTGCTTGAACTAAGATCAACTTGGGGCCTACTATCAATGCACCTAGTTTGACTACAAAAGAAGAGAATCCCACCTTTCAACAGGAAAAAAAATCATTCTGCATCAAGGGGAGGAAAATAAAAACCACACCCCTGCTGAAGATTAGAGCTCTCTGTGTCTTCCCAAAGCCAGTGTCTCCATGACATTCCAGGCCTGGGAATAGCATTAGCCCTAGCTTTACAGCTCTGCCCATCCGGCCCCACGCCCCCTTACACCTCCCATGGAAATTTACACCCTAAATTTACACCTCACACTGAGATGAGTCCAGGAGAGGAGATACAGACACTGGGGGTGAAAAGAGTAGGGGGAAGCTTCTTTATAAAACAGAAAGTGTCCATATTGACTTTACATACAGCCAGTAGACTAATATGAGGAGATACCAACGGTTTGCTACAAGTGGGGAGAAACAGAGGGATCTGAGGGAGGAAGCCAGAGAATTAAAGAAACCTAGGACCTCAGGAGTCTTGTGACTTCTGCAACAACATATGACAAACTGACTGTAATATATCTTTCCATATGACCAAGAATGATTAACCAAATCTTAAAATATCGAGACCAAGGGTTAGACAGAAGGTAGATATAGATATAGATATAGATATATAAGAACAACTGGTACCTCATATCTTTCGGGTTCTGGATAAGGCAGCGATGACCTGGGACACAGAGAAGAGACAGCCAGCTTATGTTATGTTATGTTAAATTATCAAAAATGTCATAAGGCCAGGGGTACAGCAGGTTTCACTTTTAGTTTAGTTAAAAAAAAAAAAAAAATCTTCTCACTGTATAAATGCCAGAGCTCTTTGTATGTCCTCCTTGCGTTTTTGTCTTGCAGAGTCCATTCCTACGGAGCCCCTGAGTGGTCAGAGAGCGCACATTTTACCAAAACGAGCGCACGTTTTACTAAATCGTGCGCTCGTTTTAGTAATGAAATTACGGAGCCCCTGAGTGGTCATATCATATTTTTTTTCCTAGAACTTGCGCTAGTTTTAGTAAAATCTCACTCATGACCACTCAGGGGCTCCGTACATTCCTGTTCACTAGAGGGGGGGAAGACAAACAAAAAAGTGGATTAATGTAAAAACGACTCGATGCAAAACAGTGAATCACATCTGGCACATCTGCGAAGTCTCCATTTCCTCTGAAGTAAACCAACAACTGCACCTCTGGGACGGCCAGCAGCATCATGGTGGTCAAACACTGAGCCTGTTTTAATGTATTCAATGCTGATTTAGATACACAGAAACAGCAGGGTCGGTCAGGAGCAGCAAATACAACCCTGGATGTTCTCTAGTATCATGGCGCGACTCTACCCAGTCCAGACACACCTACCTGATAGAGTTCATTGAATTGAAGTAAAGTTTAGCACTGCATACTGTTTCCGGGAAAAGAAATACCCAGAATGAATATTTCTAAAACTGACAGGTGTTATTTACGCTGATACCACTGGGAAAGAAAAATGCTGACTCCTCGCGCGTAGCTAACTTTCACGGGCAGGGGTGTTTGGTTTCGATTCCCTGCTCCAACATCCAAGATTGCACACTACCGCTGCATTCATGTGCTACCGAATGTATCGGAAAAAAGAATACCCTACTTGGAAATTTCACATGAACGCCATTCACTGTCGGATGGAAAATTGTGCTACTCGAGTTTCCGAGTTATGACGTAATTATAACCTTTAACATGGCGAAAGTTGTGTGTCAGACACTGGTAAGAAAGCACCTTTATTGTAAGTGTGTACTTAGCCAGACTAACCACCATAACTAACATTTGTTTAGCTGAGATTTATTTAATTAGCTTGTTAACTGCGGCCTGCCTATTTGTTTTCCAATTGTCTTTCCAATTCAGTTTGATTTTCCGACAAAATAGCATGTGAATGCAATAATGTTCAGCAGCCGAATTGAAAGTACCAAATTTCGGATGTTCCTATCAGTACCTGAATGCACAATACAGTGTTGGTTTGTTTGCTCGATTCATCGGCGCCTCTGGGTCCTACAAGGAGTGAATTCCTTATTTACTTTTCAGATTAAATGTACGAACTCATGAGTTGTTGGCCTAAGTAAAGTAATAAAAAATGTATTTGATAAATTGTCTATAAATATTAGTAATATAAAAAACGTTGCACCAACATGCCACAAATGCAGAAATGCCCAAAATCTTATGGAACTATAGATCCCTTGAGTCTCAGCAGTGTGATCGTCAACCCAAGTGGTGTGGGGCAATGCTGCATTTGCATTGATCTAACACCATTTGCTTTTTATATATAGATCTCATCAAATTGTGATTGTATGTGATCTTGGTTTTGTTAACATCAGTCCAATCACAGTTGTTACAATATTTGTTCATATTCCTTACCGAGTCAAATACAATTTGTTTTCTTATGTTGGTATTGTCATTTACCTCTATCGTTTTACCTCTAGGTTATTACTAACCTCCTCTGAAGTTACCATGCCATGAACACTTTGGGAACACCAATTTTACAGGTCCCTTGGAAGTGATCAAAATATGGTGGAGAATTTTGATTAAAACATCACATACACACTGTCTCCTCTTCATTCGCTGCAACAGAAATCTCTAAAATCAAACAATAAGTACTACTTTTGTTACAGGGTTCATATTTGTTTGTCATAACAAATAGGTAGCGGGAAATTTAAGAGGAGCACCTGAAGGCAGCATCGTTGCTTAATTGAACTACATATCCCTTGTTCCGTAGTTTTGTAGTCGTCGAGCCGGGCAGTGTGTGTTGGGTTTGGTTTTGAACGCCAGTAGCGAGCGGGAGTGTGACACTGGAAAATACTTGCTAGCACAGCCGGGTTGTGGTAACGGTGATATTTCTTAGGTGAGGACAAAATAATCAATTAGAGATACTGTATTTACAAATACCCATAAAGATCCATCCAAACTAGACGATCTACCGTTAGCTAGCATCGGTTATGAGATGAACAACTAACTGGTAAGGCCGGCCGAGTCTAGCGCCGTACCGTCCACTGCCCCATGTACCTGCGCTAGCTAGTTAGCTGACGTTGGCACGATCCAAAGATATCTAAGTAGATTAGGTAACTAGCTAACACTAAATGTTTTTGAACTGACAACGATTGCTCGGTTTCGTTTCATTAGCAGCGAGTTGTTTACGTTTTGTGGCTTTTGGGGGTCCTTGTTGTGCTTTAGCCTAGCAACACGTTAGCATTAGTCGGTGACAGCGCTCTGTGAAAACAGCGCTGTCAGCTGTTTGGTCTGTTTCATAGAAAGTTGACTATGGAGCTTTCCAGTAAAATGGCTTTAAGCTACTCTACCTGGCATTATCACAACGTACTGCACACCGTAGCTTTAAATTATTTATATAAGGGATTCAAGGACTTAACTCCTGCTGGCAGTCTGCTAACTTAAAGGGGAATGCCACCTATTTAAACAATTGACATATATGTAATACATAATATGTTATCCCTGAGAGTTGAACGAATGAATGGGGCACTATATGAGCCATAAATTCAGTTGTCACACCAAAATTAAGTGTATATTCTAGCATTGCTATCAGAATTTAAGCCTCATTTGGGTGAAAGAGCTCTCAATAATCTTTTTGGGTCAACAAAGACAGTGACATCACAAATTCAATTCAGGGTCATTTCTTCAGTTTCTGACTTTCAGAAAGAGTGCGTGTTTATAAATATTGACTGAACTGTCCTGGGGCACAGTAGTAACATATCTAAATTCTTAAAATGAGTGGCAATTCCCTTTTAATAATTAAAATCAGCTACCTATAGTATACAGAGAGCCATTTTCCAGTGACAGAATTGATTGTAGGCACCGTAACATAAAAGAGTAAAAATGTTTTTCCTCCCCAGGTGCCCTGATGGCGACAGATATTGTTGCACAGTTGGCCGACTCTCTGGCCAAGACTGTGGTAGAAGAGGGAGAGTTGAGCTACAAGGGCCAAGGAAGAAAGCTGGACAATGCCCAGTCTGGTGAGTGTCAGCTGTCACAAACCTTAAATACTGTGCATCCTCAATATGCCAACAAACATTATGCCAGACAAGTGGATAAATATTTCATGATGATCCAATGAATTGTGATTGCTGATTTGTAAACAAATTGCAGTCATGGTCTTAATTTTTTTTTCTTTCTCTCATTATTCTTTGTCTTCCCATCTCGTCTCTCTTTCTCTCTCTACCTCTGCCACTCGGTTTCCTGTCTCCAGTGGAGGAGATTGTGAAAGAGATCCAGGACTTCCAGGGTTTACAGGCTCTGAGGTTGGAGGGGAATACCATAGGGGTGGAGGCAGCGCAGGCCATCGCTAAGGCCCTGGAGACCAAAAGCGAGTTCAAGGTGTGAAGTGGTTAGCCTTGGTTGTTTTGTAGAAATGGAGGTGATCATTTTTCATCCAGCAGCCACAATGGCTCATGCTTTCTGAATTCCCCTGCCATTTTAACAGTTTAACAAGCCAATTTGATTTTTACTATAGAAAGAACCTCAAGACAATGTTTCCCATGTTGCAAGTTGTTGGTTTTCAAATAGTTATTATAAATTGTACATAGAGCAGGGTTTCTTTTTCTTAGTAGTTCTATGTGGGATGAGCAGATAAGGGTTCGCGATTTAGATGTACAGGTTTCTAACATGATTATGGTTGGTAGTTTGTTAGTTTTTTATTGAATGCCTTCACCAGTGTCTCCTGGCTGACATCTCGACAAATTGTGTTTCTTTGCTATGTCTCTTTCAGTGTTGTTACTGGAGTGACATGTTCACAGGCCGTCTGCGCTCCGAGATCCCTCCTGCCCTGGTAAGGCACTGCTGCTTCTATATTCATATGATGTCAGGTGAAAACTCTTTCACATCAATATTGGTGATTCTCGTGTTTGTATTTAAATTAAAGGTATATGGTCCAATGTGGGTTGATACAATTTAATGGGGGAAAAAAAATGGAATAATTTTAGAAATGCATGGATGTCAATCTAAAAACAAGTTTTTCTTAATCTCTGAAAAGTGGAAATTTTCTAGATCAGAGGATTTCTCACAACATCAAGTGATATACAGTACATACACCATTGGTTTTTACTGAGACACTGGGTAATCACAGATCCATACAGGTGGTGGGTGAAATGCTCTGTGTTGGGGAAAGGCTCTTGAATAGTCAGGGCCATTGCAGTAAAATACAGGAACAGGCCAGGGCCTTCTCCAGAGGTTTCACAAGACATATTCCCTTGGTCAGGACTCAATTAATTCATAAATTCATAAATCTGTCCCTTCTCTCTGGTTGATGTGCTATTTTTCATCCCTTTTTCAGGTTGACACTTCAACATATTCATAGATCATCAGAGTACCTGTGGCTTATTCTGTCCCTATCGTGCCTTTTCATTTGTCTGTTTCTCCCCCTGTGTTGTAGAATTCCCTGGGTGATGCGCTGATGATGGCGGGCGCCAGGCTGACTGTTTTGGACCTCAGCGACAACGCCTTTGGGCCAGATGGGGTGAAGGGCATCGAGAAGTTGCTCAAGAGCACCGCCTGCTACACACTGCAGGAACTGAGGCTCAACAACTGCGGCATGGGCATCGGCGGGGGAAAGGTAAGTCACCAAGATTTTTAGGATGCCAAGCCTCTCCACATCGATAGGCAATATCATATCAGAATATGATAGGACTGTTTTGTCACGTTTTTGATGTCAGC
Source organism: Gephyroberyx darwinii (assembly GCA_900660455.1). Taxonomy (NCBI): domain Eukaryota; kingdom Metazoa; phylum Chordata; class Actinopteri; order Trachichthyiformes; family Trachichthyidae; genus Gephyroberyx; species Gephyroberyx darwinii. Next base: position 35,131 of record CABFOQ010007550.1, read on the forward strand.
CAGGGATGGGCTATCACGTGTCGTGGAGGGCCGAGAGTATTGTTGGCATTTTAAGGAACCTAAATTTTAATAACCTGGAAGTATGATGTTGATTTACCTTAACTACCCACATATAAATAAGTACAGTGACGGTTCAACCAAGAAGCAAGTCTGAATATATGCCTGCGTGAAGGAAGAACCCCAGACTAACACCAGTTAGTTATAAATATTACTATGTAGGATGTATGTGTTAGGTGTAAGGTGCAGCATCCCCATCAGTGTCATATGGTTTCTCACTACCACTTCCAACAGTATGCAGGTTTTCATTCTCATTCGTTTATGAGCTCCCAGTCGGGCGCTGACATACAGGTTGGGCGGAGTATGCACTCAATATAAAACCCTCCCAATCGGCAGACACCCGACCTGCCTACTCTGAATCAGTGGCGAGAAGTGGCTGCATCAATCTAAACAATTGCCCACATAGCAGAAGACAAACAACCTGACAGAGTTGGTTTGCTGCCACCACGTGCTATTTATGCACTCAATTTTTACAGTACCCTCCGCCCTGTCATGTGTCCGGGAGGTACTGGCTGTTTTTAAAAAGATATTCAACACTAAAGCACGTTTTTTGGTCTGTAAACATATTTGTATGGCTTCTATATGGTGAAACCTATCGATGCTGGACAGAAAATTATCGGATCAGTGAAATCTGGTGTCATCTTTAATTGGAGTGAAAACCTGCATACTCTCAGCCCTCCAGGCCCACCACTGCCCTCAGGAGAGAGAGGAGCAAAACTGACAAGTGATCAAATGCTTCACATAGACCCCATTGAATATCACAGCCATTTCTAAATAAATGTCATCACAACTGAACACATGTCTCTGTTCACACTCTCCTCAGATCTTGGCTGCTGCATTGACAGAGTGCCATAAACAGTCCAGCGCTCAGGGCGCCCCCCTCAGCCTGAAGGTGTTCATTGCAGGCAGGAACCGACTGGAGAACGATGGTGCCACTGCCCTCGCCCATGCCTTCCAGGTACAGTACCAACTACTTCCTGAGCTCTACGTTTTAAATGCAGACTTACAATATGGTCTATGTCTCCAACTAAACATTAAAAGTACACCCTGATGAAGACAAAACATGATCATTTTGTTTTATAAATGTGTGTTTTTTGCATCAGAGCTGTGTTTGAGCAGACAAAAAGTTTGTATCTTCACCTTGTATGGTCAAGCAATCTTTTGACCAAATAAGTATAATAATAAACTGCTATTATATTCCCTGTAAAAATGCATTGTGCTTGTATCTAGCGACTGTAATCTTTATCTTACTTGAGTCCCTTTTGTGTTAACAGTTGATGGGCAGTCTGGAGGAAGTTCACATGCCACAGAATGGCATCAACCACCCAGGTGTTACAGCCCTGGCCACGGCCATGCAAGATAACCCAGGCCTCCGCGTCCTCAACCTCAATGACAACACCTTCACCAAGAAGGGGGCGATCGCCATGGCTCAGGTACTGTAACACCGGAGATTGGCATGATGTTTGTTGATGTGAAGTCCTGTAATTGTTGACAGTGAAATGCTCAGATTGTTGAACTACTTAAAGGGTAATAAGAACAGAATTAAAGGTTAAAGTTTCTTAAAAACAATTCAACCCTAGAGATGGACTAAAATAGCTATGTGTGTCCTTCACAGGCCCTGAAACATCTTCGCAACGTCCAGGTGATAAACTTTGGGGACTGTCTGGTGCGGTCAGAAGGGGCCATAGCTATTGCAGAAACCGTATCAGAGGGACTGCCTATCCTCAAGGTGAGCAAGTAGCAGCATTTCACAGGGTTTCTGCGGGTCCTTACAAAGTCTTAAATTCAATTATCTAAATTCAAGGCCTTAAAAGGTCTTAAATTGTCTTTTGTTGTTGTTGTAAAGTCTTAAATATTTTTTCAGAGGTCTTAAAAATTTGTGATGTCGACTAAGTTACTTTAGTATGTTGCCTTTGATGCAAAATGTATAGTGATGTTTGTCACTTCAATGGTTGAAGGAGCCAATTTGTTTTTTGGCAGTAGAGTGGAACCATACCTGCTACTTTCCTGTCCCGATCAGAGGAAAAAAACAAAACACAAAACGACAAATGTCAAACGTCAAATACTGTCAAATAATACTGTTTGGGTTTTTTGCATTCATTTTTGTTGCAAAATAGGTCTTAAATTGCATTCTTAGTGGCATTAAAAAGGTCTTAAAAAGTCTTAAATTTAACCTGCAGAAACCCTGATTTCACTACAAGGCTATAGTCTTACTTCAGGGTTAACCCACACACATGTCAATTTAGATATACTCTTCCTTCCTATTTTATTGTGAAGGTCTTTCTCTCTTCTACTTCTTTCTCTTGCTTCCCTTCTCCTCAATATTAATTCTGCTCCTTTGAATAGGAGCTGAATCTGTCGTTTGGGGAGATTACAGAGGAAGCTGCACTAGTGGTGGCACAGGCAGTAAAGGGCAAGGCTCAGCTGGAGAAGCTGGACCTAAACGGTACACACACACACACTCTCTCACACACACACACACAGTGTATTCTGCTCTGACTTCATGTTATGTCTTAAATTGTTTTAATTGCAAACACATAGAACCATCAACGAAGAGTATACTTACAAAGATTAATAAAAATGAGTGTGTTTTTTAGATTGGATGACTGATTCATGAAGACGCCTATTAGAGCAAGTTTCCGCCTCCAATTTTGACACTCTGTATTGAGCTCTATTATGTTTCATATCCTCAGGTAACTGTCTGGGAGAGGAGGGTTGTGAAGCTCTGAGAGAAGCTATGGATGGCATGAACATGGGAGACCTTCTAGGATCCCTCAAGTAATGACTTATTTCATTAGCCCCTTGTGAAATTTCCATCAGCAACATACACCAATATCCAAAATGTAGATGATCAAATAAGTGATTGTTAACCAATGGGAGGGGCCTAAGTCCCCACATGACAACATTAATAACATGTATTACTGAACTCGGGTCACGGAGACTCAGTACCTCTATGACTGACACAGCTACATCAGCATGTCCTCTTTCTGTCAGTTTCTCTCGTCCTCTTCGGTGACAGAGGCAGGCAACAAATATTTGTTCCATTTGGAGGAGTGGATAACTAATGTTGAACACGTCTGAGACTGTGGCACTGAAAAGATGCATTTTATCCCAGAGATGACCTGTATTCTGATTTGCTTCAGTGATGACGAGGGGGAGGCGGAGGATGATGATGATGAAGATGATGATGAGGATGAGGAAGAGGATGAAGACGAGGAGGAGGTGGATGAGGAAGAAATAGAGGAAGAAGAAGAAGAGGAGGAGGAGGAGGAGGAGGAGGAAGAAGAAAGTACCAGGAATCAGGTTAGATAAATGTGGGGTGAGAATTTGACTCGATTCAAGAGAGCTCGGTCAAAATACTGCCTCCTAGTCAGTGAAGGTGTTAGGAAGAGCTGTAATGCCTGACCTGAGATCAGGACTGTACAGTTAAGTTTTCCAAATTGTACAACGGGTCAAGAATTGGGGGGGGTGGATGTCAGAAGAGACATTTAGGATCTGTGAAAGTGATTGAAAACACCTACTTTGAATTACAAGTTGTACATGTGCTCCTTTTTCAGTTTCCACAGGACCATAAATGTATTTTTAGGCGCATACGTGACTAAACTGGTATTACTGTAGAACCCTGAACACGTACATTATATGACAATATCAGTCTACTTTGAATTGATGACATGAGGTCCCATTTTAAGGCCACACTAGCGGCCATCGTAACTGTACCTGTTTGTTTGTTTGTTGCTGTAGTTTAGTTGACCTTTTTTTACCCTCGCCATCCTCCCTCTCAGGTGTCCACCCCTCCATCGGCCCCCCGCCCCCCAGATGTCTCCTCCTTCCTCAGCTTCCCTTCCCCAGACAAGCTGCTTAAACTGGGGGCCAGGAGAGCCTCGCTTATTGAACAGCAGGTAACCACAGTGACACACACACCAGCCTCAGCTTTCACCCACTGCAGCTCCAATTATCAGACTTTTGAGAATAAACACAAACTATTAACTAAGAACTAACTTGCCAAAATGATACATACAAGTACCAGAGTAATATTTTGGTTAGCCAAATCATATAAGAAGGAAATGATGAAACCTCATTCCTATGATGGCAAAAGCGTGATTATATGACACTTCTTCCAGAAAATCTTCCAGGTCACCAAGTCATATCTCCAGACCTGATATTAACCCTCTCCCCCTCACAAACAGTTCAGTCTTCATATACTAAAAAGTGCCCAGCAAGGATAACCAAGTCTTCTAGGATTCTCCATGTCTCTCCTTATTTGAAGAAAGTTCACCGAATTTACGATCATTTTCTTAATTTGGATATGAAAGACCAGGAAGTACCCCGATGTCAGTCACAGGCCCTTGACTGTGTCAGCTTCTCTCGACACATCCCTGGACAGCTTAACTCCTCTTTTCACTACCATGTTGCTGCACAACTCTAAAAACATGTTGCCACACTTTCATGCAAAAATGTGTACTAGAGTAAAATCAAGCAAATAAATAATCAAATAAATGAATGAATGAAGTGATTAAAGAGTAATAATAAGAATCAAATAATACACTCATAAAATATGGTTTCTCACTTCCACTTCCTACATGAGGGACATTGGCGTTTCACAACTGGAGTGAAAGTCTGTCCTTTCTGTTTAGTGGATACTATGCACCTATCAGGTGGTGCAGGCCTTGAAAATCCTTGAAACCTTGTGTTGTAAAGATCATTGGTAAAAATGAGGCCTCTATGATGTCTAATTTTGGCCAGTGTTATGTCTTACCTGTAAACATGCCAAATTTGAGTCTGTGAATTTCACCAAACAATACCTTGAAAGTCACTGAAAAGTCGTTGAATTTGATGTCCAAGTGAGTGTGGGACCCGTGACATTCACGAAGGTGAATGCTTCTTCCTTCTGTGTCTAGGTGGATGTGTCAGATGCTGCAAAAACAGCTGAAGCCTTCCTCAAGATCTCATCTGTGTACAAGGAAGAAAACGAGGATATAAAAAATGCAGTGTTGGACAGTATCGGTAAGAGACTGTGTTCTTGATTTGATTGTTGTATGTCCTAACTGACCAAAGTGGCAAGGAGGAAACCTGAAAGGAAGAATCCACCCTCAGATCCTCTCAGATTGCCTTTTGATCCCCAAGGAGTGTGAACTTGTTGCATTCGGCTGTGGGCTACGCATGTTGGTGGAGAGAGCAATAGCGATAGTGGAACAAGAGTTTTTCCAGTCGAGGAACTTGCGTCGCGTACTCAAAGTGCAACATGTAATGCTGCATTGCATTCATTTGATGCTTTCTCTCATAGATGCAGTTCTGAAGAAAGCTTTTGCCAGTCCTTCCTTCCAAGGCTACAACTTTGTTTCATCTTTGTTAGTGCTGCTCGGACTAATCAAGGTACGTTTTGTAGATGGTACATATTTATCAAACTTTACGTTCTGGTATTCATTCATCATCAACTATTTTTTCTTCTCTAATTTTTCTCTTCTCCACTCTTTCCCCTCACTCTCCACTCCTTCCTCTCCTCCTCTTCTCTCCCCTTTCCAACTCTCCTCACCCATCTCTCCTCCCTTCCTCTTTCTTCTGTCCTTCCTTCCTCTTTCTTCTGTCCTTCCTTCCTCCTCCTCCCTACCATGCCTCCTCCTTTCCCATCCCTCTGGCCTGTCAGAGTGAGGACAAGGTGAAGCCTGTGCTTGTGGTGCCTGGCCACCTCCAGGCCTTGGAGCACGTTGTTCGACAGGACTACTTCCCCAAGGAGAACGTGGCTGTGCTGGAGGCCTTCATGTCCCGGTAAGGGCGTGACTGAGTGAGACAAGCAGCAGGCAGCTCCCAGGTACCCCCTCCCACTGCAGACAAAACACACCACACTTACACACCCACCTTCAGGAATAATGCACATTTATGAATGTATATGCACTCGATGGGTACAGTAATGCCGGGGTGCATGTGGTCACCGGCACAATTTCATTACTTTTCGTTGGTGCGTACTTTTCGTTTTAGTTTATGGAATGTTATTTTGATAGTGTTACAATTCAACATTCAATTTCGACGAGTCCTGGTGGCTCAGTGGTCTAAGGCGCATACCACTTGACCGCAACATCCTGAGTTCGAATCCGGCCTGGGACCTATGTCGCATGTCATCCCTCCTCTCTCACCTGATCTTTCCTGTCTCTTAATACTGACTGTTAAATAAAGGCAAAAT
>CABFOQ010007550.1:51280-61885 GCA_900660455.1 Gephyroberyx darwinii
GGGAACCAGCTGGAGGAGCTGCCTGACCTGAGCCCTCTCACCGGCCTGGAGGTGGTCGACCTGCGAGACAACCCGCTGCTGTGTGACTGTCCTTTGCTGCCGCTACGCAGGTCAGTACAGTCCGTTCAGACAACTCAATCAAAAGGATTCTCCCTGGAATTTGAATTTTGTAAATTACGTTCGCCATACTCAACCCATTTAGAAATAATTGATAATCAATGTTGCATCATTAGCAAGTGAATTGAAGTTTCTATTAACATTTCCCATTAGGGCAGCAGTGGGTAGGGAGACTGACTTTCACCTAGATGATTTGGGATTCAAGCCCTCATGTCTGTGAGCATCTGCGCCGCTGACATGTTGAGCAAGGCACTTAATTCCTCTAAACTCCAGTGGTGCTGTTCTGTACCTGACCCTGTGAAGTATCACATATATGAATTAATTAAACTGAAAGTGAATTGACCCTAGTTGAGACTAAGTTGATTATTCACTATAATTACTCGGTCAATTATTGGACTAAATGAGACTTGGAGTACATGTGGAGAAGCAATAGCATTCGCCTGCATGGAAAAGCAATATGTGATGGAGAGCTGGAGTTCAAAATGTCACATTTTGTGTTAAGCAGTTCAAATTCTGCATTTTTACACATGCAAGTAAAATGAACAGAACATAATCAGTTTCTCTCTCTCACTCTCCATCTCTCTCTCTCTCTCACTCTCTCTGTCTCTCTCTGTCTCACACTTTCTCTCTGTCTCACTCTCTCTGTCTCGCTCTCTCTGCCTCTCAGGTGGATGGATAATGTGAGTTTGGAGGTGACAGCCACCTGTGGCCACCCTCCTGAGCTCAGAGGTCAAAGTGTCAGGGATGTCCATGTCTTCAAGTCCTGCCCAGACAACAGCTCTCCTCCAGGCAAGAAGCCCATTACACTCCCCAAAAATCCAAAAGTAAATAAACCCAAGCCCACCCCTCTGAAGGTATCCCACGTCAAACCCAAGCCAAAGAAGACCAAAGCTAAGCCCAAATCAACCAAGGCCAAGCCCCAGAAGAACCCTAAGGCATTGGCAACAACCAAGAAGAACAAGAAGACATTGTAATAGGGAATATAACATAATGAAAAGTATTCATTGATCTGCTTCTGTAGTAATCTGGGCACCCAAGACCCAGTTTTTAAAGGTTGTTATTAGAATACGAATATTGCAGTTTGAGAGTTTAATGTTAGTATGGAGATACTTTGTGTTTGCATGCACAACTGTTTTTGTTTGGGGACTCAGGCATAAGGTGTTCTGTTTTTCATATTTCATTTCAATTCATTTTTATGCGGCTTATGACATATGCGCATACTACTTGAAAGCTGAACTTGGAAGCCTGGATGCATAATAAAAAGTGAATACACAATTGTATAATTACTTTATTTATATTATTATTCCAATATCAATTATGTTGTTGAGTATGTGCATCTACATAAATCAAGGTTTTCCCTTGATTTTCAGAGGTTCCATGGTGTAATGGTTAGCACTCTGGACTCTGAATCCAGCGATCCGAGTTCAAATCTCGGTGGAACCTGAGTTTTTTTTTTCAGCTTTTGTTGTTTTGTATATTTTTACTAACTACCCACACTTCACCTGTGGTTAATATACATGACCAATGATGTGGTGGCTCTCATACCACGTACACCAAATTCAGCAAATCATGACACAAGTAGCCATACCCGGGTTAATACACCGACCGAAATAGTATGACTCAACCTCCCCTTTAACGTGCTGAGCGGCTTCGCTCAGATTGGGTAAACTCGCGCACGCACGGATTCTCGAGTCAAGATGGCAGCAGCTATGGATGTTGATACCCCAAGCGGCACAAACAGTGGAGCAAGCAAGAAACGATTTGAAGTGAAGAAGGTACCATTGTTAACCATTACCATGAAGTAAACTGTGCTATGGGTTTAATAAGGTGTGGCGTTTGATAACACCGTTCCCTACATGCTAACTTCCCTTGCCATTAGAATTCGATCCTGGCTACCAACCAAGTGTTAGCTTGCTACCGGTATCGCTAGCCAACGATAGCTAGCGGTTAGCCTCCCCTAAATGGGACATGAATTTGCACTTCGCTTTTCTGGAATGATCGCTTAATATACAGACCGTAATCTGACGGCTACCACAATGCTTTATAATGTTATCTTTTGGCTAACTATCATATGATCATATATAATGTCTAGTCACAGCTACTGAAATTTATACGGAAATCAACGTGATTGCGTGAGCTATCGTTAGCTTAGCCGCTTTCTCTTAAGTGTGAAAGACCTCCGGTTTGGCCCTCTGTTGACAATGTTTTTGTCGAAAGTAGTTCGTAGTGCTCGCTTCATGCAGTCATTACCTTTCTGAAATTATCAAGATTAAGTGAAAAATATTAACTTCAAATAAGTTAAAATATCTAAGTAGTAGTTAATGAAATCTCTTAGTATAATGTAGCCCTGATACAGGACCCTTTGGGAGTCTTTCATCATATGGCTGTTTACTTCTCCCATAGGGTCCTGTATTGCTCCATTGACTTTTTACTGCACTAAAGTCAGCGACCCTAATAACGAAACCAATACGTCGAATCTCACTTACCTAAACAGATGTCCATAATCCTTCACTTGTCTTCTTGCGGGGTGGCGCTCCATCTCCTATGCACAAATAAACGTTTATACTTTGTGAAAGACAGGTATACTCCAACATTTCATTTAAATGTATTTTGTGTCTAAAATGTGAAGCCTGTTGCCTGTGCACTGACCCATTGCACTAGATGTCCTGCTGTCAAACTCCATAAGTTGCCATTAATTCTCGGCACCAATGTCACCGAGACCAATTCTGCTATATGAATTGGTCCAGACTGGTAATTTTTTTTTTTTCCATTCTGCTTTCCCAACAGTGGAATGCTGTGGCGTTGTGGGCCTGGGACATTGTGGTGGACAACTGTGCTATCTGTCGGAATCACATCATGGACCTCTGTGAGTTGACTTTTGGACCGTGTTGGACTTCACTATTTGAGGCTGTGGATACCTTGTCTAAAAGGCATAGATAGATACTTTATTGATCCCTGTGGGGGAAATTCTTAGCTAGGGTAGCAGCTAAAAAACATTTATGAATCACACATTAACAGAAAGGTGAAATGTAGACTGTTGTTCCTATAAAAATATATATATGGAATAAATAAATAAAAAATTAAAAAAGAGACTCATTTGATGTGGACCTGTTATGTGCAACATTATTTGCTTTTGTCATGTGATAGTATTTTGACACAGTTTGACACTTTCTCCCTCAGGTATAGAGTGCCAGGCCAACCAAGCCTCTGCTACATCTGAGGAGTGCACTGTTGCCTGGGGTGTCTGCAATGTGAGTGAGATTTGTTGGGAGATTTGTTGCTTTTGTATATACATTTCCATTAATTGGGAACATATTGATTGGGGTGGTATCCTCTTTGAAAGCACCTGCCTGTAAGACATTTCACTGATCAGGCTGATTTGGATTATTCTATGACATCGCTGCACAGCCATCTTGGTTGGCTAACAGGCCTGAAATCACAGTTTAAGCCAATGTGCCATAGTGGGGGGTGAATCCATGAAACATAATGAGAAATCTATATTATGAAACCAGAACTATCATTAAATGATTCTTTAGTCTGTTTCTTTCCCCTTTATTGTCTGATAAATTGCTTTTATCCTCCTTCTGCCACAGCATGCTTTCCATTTCCATTGTATTTCCCGCTGGCTGAAAACCAGACAGGTGTGCCCTCTGGACAACAGGGAGTGGGAGTTTCAGAAGTGAGTATCATCAGCCATTGATAGAAGTCTATGGTTCTTGTTAAATTGTAGTACTGATGTATGGCTTTGGGCCGATGTGGATTGTGATAGCGTGGTTTCTAGTAATCATAGTGTATTTAATGTTACTGCTATCTGTGGTACATTTGATTGCATATGTTGCTTGTGAATATTTCATGTTATGAACTATTGTATTGACACTCCTGTCTCTCCTTCTTCTTTCTGTCATATTTTTACAGATATGGACACTAGGTGTAAACTTCTGGAAGTGTCGGACTCACTGTTGCTTCCCCTCCTGTCTATGACCCCACGTTATGTCTAGACTTCACTCTCGCTTTTTGCCCCTGTTATTTTAGGTTAGCTGAAAAACTTTTTTTTTTAAGTTCAACTTGCAATGTTGCTGTAAATTAAAAAAGATAATAAACATCAATGTTCTGTCAAAGCAGTCCTTGATTTATTTGGAATAGACATTTTAACTTAATAGTAGTGATGGTTCAGTGTGCTGAACACCATAAAGGGTTTGCTCTTGCCAAAGAGTTTTATTCCCAATGGTTGATACTCTGAATATGGCACTTTTTGGTCACCATTCACCTTGATGATAGTAACCCATCTGTGACTCCATGAAAGAACTTGAATGACATGACATGACCTCAATTATGCCACGTTGTGGTTTTTGGAGTGCTGCCCTTTCCGTGTTTATTCACAGAGTCTCTGGGAGTTGGTTTGTAGTCGTTGGCAGAGCACCCAACCTGAAACAGGTTATACGAGGTGGTGTACTTACTGACCTTAAATTTGGTTTTGACAGGGAGATTATGGAAGGATGGTCTCTAGCTTCTATCTTATTCCATGTTGCATTTTAGCCACACACACACAGCCTCATGTTGGTGGACAAATAGCCATACGCGGTGACAGGAATTTGCTTGGCCAGACCAATGCAGACAGCTTTGACAGAACCAGCACCCACCATGTGTTGTACAGTTGTAATCCTCCAGCAGAAAGACTAATGGACTAGGAGGATTAAGCGGCCCAGTGACCTACTCTTCCCTGGGCCTGAGACGTTGCTCGATTTATACTATTGGGTTAGCAGGGATTTATTCACACACTTCCTCCAAAAAGAAAAAGGGTTAGTAGGTCCATTTCTTCACTCCAGTCTGAATTGCATAAGGCATGCCAGCCTATAAGCAAAGTTAAGCAGTTAAAAGTAAAATTACTGTGTTCATCAAACCTGATGAGAGGGTCAATATCAACCTGGCAGGTAATAGAGATAGTGTGATAAAGGCATGAAATCAATGTCAGTCAGGGGCAAAAATAGGAAGTTACAGCCCCCAAAATTCAGAGGGTCTGGAAGCAACTCTAATTTTCAAACTGAAGAAATACCATAATTTTGATAAATATTGCATCTTAAATGTTTGATTAAAAGTGTCACTGAACTTTACCCACAACAGACATATTTGCTAAATACACCCTATGAAACCTCCAGTCTGAAATGAGTGACTCACTTTCCACCTGAACAGAATCTGGAAATACTATAGCTAAACTGTTGAACACTACAAGAGCTGTTACAGTGGTAAATGCAGTTAAAGTAAGAAAGTGTAGGAATGTTTTTCTGCACATTCCTCACTCAGTCTTCTTTCAACAATGGGACTTTCATATCCAATAAATTAGATTACCAGAAATGAACATAATTCAGTCCAGATATGCCAGGATACAAAGAAGTGACGAAGGAATGTCAAACCTATTTTGCAACAACCAAAGATTTATTGTGAATTGATTTTTCCCCAACACATTCAAAAATCAACAAGGACAATAACATCATTTTTTTTGCATTTGGAAGAACAGACAGACAAGGGAACATGTAACCTGACAGTGAAGGTGAGAAAAGAAACACATCAGAAAACCTGAGGGGCCAAAAAAACAGGAAATCAGTTTACAGGAAAATAATCTGATTTAAAAAAGGTGCCGACCATTGTGTGTGGGATCGGCTCACTACTCAGAGAGAAAGACCAGTAGCTGACCCATTCCCAGTTGTTAAATGGCTGTAAAATCGTTTCTCTGAGCTGGTGGCTGAAATGCAAGAGCTCCAGGTTTAGCCAGTCCAGAAACAGGTTAAAAATACATCAACCTGTGGTTAAGCAAAGCCCTAGGTGAGGGGATGTGTGTGACGAGTCAATGGGGTTTTCTAAATATAAGACTATCGGGTCTTGTTTTGACTCTCCATCTTTACCCATTAAGTTGATTTGTTGAGTTATCGCTAAGTGCTAACAGGCTGTACCCCAATTAACAACATTTACAAGGTACTGTTGCCGCACGTCTAGTCTAAAATAAAAAAAAATAAAAAACTTTGAACATGCCTTTCTTCAGATTCCTGTTATATTATGCTTTCACACCCATTAACCCGTCACCCTCTCCCCATTGATCGATACACAGTGGAATAATTGTTAAGAAGCGCTGTGGCTCGTCAAACTGCTCGACCACGTATCCATTATCCGCTCAAACCTCCTGCTCTCCTCCCCACTTCTACCCTTTCCTCTCTAGGGTTGGGGTGAGCCTCCGAATTTGGCACTCAGCTTGTTGATGAGGGCCATGACCTTGGGGTTACCCTGGTACTTGGCGATGTTGGCTGGGTTCTGAGCCACATCCTGGAAGGCAGCCATCAGTTCGGGGTCCTGGAATTTAAGACGTATATGAAACGGGATCCGATGTAATCACAACAATCACCTTTATTGGTATAAGTGCTTTTCCAAATCAGTTACAAAGTGCTTCACAAATAAACTGATGAATAAAAGCCACTAGAAGAAAAATCACACTATAAATCAAACAACCTGGCAATGACACTGGAATACAATAGGTAAAATCCAACCACATAAAAGCCTGTCAGTAAAACTGTGTCATCTACATTTGGCCAGTTGTCAGCAGAAATAAGAAAAATACAACTTTAACTTTAACTCACCTTCATGGCGTTGAGCACTTCGGGCTCATTCAGAAGATCCCCGATTCCAGACATGCCGAAAGGAGATCCGCCTGGGAAGCCAGCACCACCTACAGATTCAGAATTATATTTAGTAACTGCTGCAGCAGTAGCGTTTATTGCCGCGATCGCAATCGTCTGAATAAATGAACCAATTCAAATAACAGTTCAGCCTTTTTCACCAAGAGCATTACTTGCACAAGGGATTTTGCTTGGTGGAGTGTGGATGTGCTGCATGTGATCTGCTGCTAGCAATCCTGAGGCGTAAGAAAGGCACGCTAGAAACAAGTGACTCCATATAAATATCCACCAGTAGAGTAGTAGAGAATAATAAAGAGACATCCTCTTTTCCTGAAACAATAGTTATTTTTGTCTGGCTCCTTCGATGACGTTTTGAGTGCACCTCTCTTCCCTTCATGCGATGAACCCTGACCCTTTCCGCTGTCTTACCTGGGAAACCTGGGAAGCCGCCAGCTCCTCCAGCAGCAGCTTGTCTGGCCTCTTCCTCCTGTTGAGAGAGAAAAAGTAAGAAAACAACAGCAACGGTCAAAGCAGACAGATGCCTTCAGGGATCGCTGGTTGGATCTCCTGCTGCTGCTACGAGGCGATTGAACACTCAGCTGTATCGTGAACGTGCAACAAGGGAGCGGTGGGAAGAGGAGCTGTTCTCTCTTCTCCCGAAGAAACTCACCCTCTGAGCCCGCTCATGTTCCTCCCGGGCTTTCTTTATCCTCTCTTTCTTCTCTCTGATCTCCTTCTCCTCCCTCTTGCGCTCATACTTGCGTCTGTGCTCGGTGATTTTGTTAGCCTGAGAACAGAGAGCGGCATGAGAATACAACCAACCCACAGCTGGGAGTCTCAACATCATCTTGGTGGGATCTTGGTGCCTTGATGCTTTTGGAAACCGAGCCCCATGATGCTGTATACATCTGGTAACGTGTAAGTCAGGTTAACATCTTAACTATATGCATCACGACAATGTTAACGGTTTCCAGGAAATCAAAACGATACAAAATCTGAACTCTTGGATAAAAAGTAAAAAAGGTTTGAAAATAATCCAATAGTTTTCTCTCTCGTCTCAGGTACTCCGGTACCTTAGGTTGGACCTCCTTCAGCATTGCACTGGCATCCTCATCGTAGTCCAGTTTACAGGCTGTGGCCAGGTCCTTGGCTGCCTCCTCCCACTGCCCCAGCAGCCTGCAGCACACACACACACACACATAGTAGCAGAGAAAATAAAACGCACCATTACATCATCGAAATGAAGTTCAAAACAGTCTCGATTAACTTTGTGTACGTGTGTCGGTGAAGTTTGCATGGAGACGTACTTGTGAGCTTTCCCCCTCCACTTGTAAGGCTGTGCAGAGTCTGGGTTGATGCTGATCGCTCTGTCACAGTCCCGCTTGGCTGCGTTGGGCTTCTGCATCCGGATGTAGACGCTGACAAAAAGAACGACTGTGTCAATGCAAGACAACGAGGCACTTTCAACATTATTTTATCAGTTTGAGGAACTAATTTGCGGTGGGCCTGTCTGATAACGCAGTGGTCGTCCACAGACACCATCTTCAAATGAGAGACAACTGAACAGTCCAACAGAACTCACCTCGCCCTCTTGGCGTACAGGATGGCTACGCAGGGGTTCAGCTTGATTGCTTCAGTGAAGAGATCCAGGGCTTTCTGCAACTCGCCTACGTGGAACAGCAAAGATATCTCATAGGAGTGTGACGTGTGAAAGAGATAAAGCACCTTAAAGCACCTTTCAAAGTCTAATCGATACAAAATAGTGTCTGCATGTACTGTTTAATTTCTGAGACATGAACCTACCCTCTCCTAGAGCATTAATGGCCTCCATCTTCTTCTCATTGGCCTGGTCCATCATCTCATCTGTGACCTGAGGGAATATGAGCATGTTCAGTCACACCCTGTGAGAATTTCAAAGCTTAATATTTCCCATAACCCGGTCTGGACTCTCCTTTAGTAAACTGGTAGTTGTTTGCTTTCCACATGAGAGCTTGGTGTTTGAATCCAACTGAATGTATTAAGGATTAATGGCTGGATAAATCTGCAAGAGGTTTCCAACTGCATTTATTTCTGCAAAGAAATGTATTTCACCTCGAGATTCTCAAAGTCTCCCATCTCCTGAGGTTCATCTGTGTCTGGTTCGATCACCCCCTCATTGTCGATTTCTGAGGAGGCAAAACAGACAAACCCGCCATTTACCAAAACCTCTTGTCGGGACACAACCCACTTTCATACAATCAATATCCATTACTTTAAAATCCCCATCTTAATCTGTAAATTGGTATATGTGGATCAGGTAAGTGACTGTATGACAGTGATTCTTAAGCCTTTACACTACGTAACACAAACTTGGTCTCTCTTGTCATGTGGAAGTAGGCCCTAGACCCATTTGAGTCCTGAGCTGTAATTAAAGAAACGGTTGTAAAGGGGGAGATGGATATACCTATTTCACTCTCCTCACTCTCAGAGGGGGCAGAAGCCTCAGCAGCAGGAGGAGCAGCAGCAGCAGTAGGGCGGGGACCACAAGGACAACCGCCCTGCAAACGAGAGAGCACCCGTCATTACAACACGATGTGATATGTCTGGAAACTTAAAGGCAACTAATTGCCAATACCATTACAGTCATTTATTGTCTTATTGTTAAAAAGTTGTGATCTCTGATCTAAATTACACTGTATAATACAATAATGGGATTCCATTTTGAATAGATTTTTTCACCTTGCATGAATCCCCTGTCCTGGGAGGGGGTGGAATTGTTGCACCCATTCTGCAATATAAAGATGTGGAGAAGAGTTCATTGTTCAGCAATACACTTGGCAGTCCATCCACCTGTACCTGATCACATCACTTTATACACACCAAGATCACACAGCTACTTAAATCATCTCTATTCAAGTCCCTATTCACACACTGTGATGTAGAAAAGTTCTTGAGTCTGAGGTCCGTCTTAGTTGAATATATATTTATTACAAAAAGGATCTCATGAGAGGAAGAGGTGTACACCGCGCATAGGCAACATACATTTCTTCAAAGAAAAGAGGGTTTGCACTAGTCTTTAAGTACCAGTCAAGGACGTCAGAAGGATGACAGAATGTGCTTACATTGGAACAGTTTGACACAAAAGGAGATAGAAGGACCGTGAAGGCATCATATGTTGTGTCCTCGTTCAGAACATCCATAGATAAACAGACTTTCTGGAGCCACGGCGACAAGGGCCTCTGGGAATGTGATGTTATGGCCCAAAGGTTACAGAGAGGAGACCATTCTACTCACACAGCATGAAACAGTATATTCTCAAGGGAGTAGTCTGTAGTCCATATATGCACATGTATAGAGGTGTAAGTTAAATTTTCCACAACACACTGTAAATGCACCCTGGATGCACTAATTCAGTGAAGACGAGGATTTGATGAGTGTCAGTGACATTTTGGCGGAAAATAGTATTATATATCATTGGTAAGCTCTATCTGATGGTCAAAAGAACACATTTGGGATCATGAACAAAATTAAAATAAAGAGGAAAATCTGAAAACCCTGAATTAAATTTGGTACAAAAAGGGTGTAGCTGCACTTAATATCTATTTATATTTCTGAATCTTAATCTCTGTAAAAGCATAAAAAGTTCCAATATTACGTTTAGAACGAAAAAAGATGCAATAATTTGAAGCTTTGTCTTTTGCTCCAAGCCCTTCAAGATCCTATAAATGTTTCCTGGTGGAGTTCAGGGTTTTATTAGCCCCGATACAGGACCCTATGAGAATATTTTATCATTTGGCTGTTTACTTCTCCCATAGGGTCCTGTCCTGCTCCATTGACTTTTTAC
>CABFOQ010007564.1:3694-30116 GCA_900660455.1 Gephyroberyx darwinii
TTCTCCCTCCTCCTTCCTCTTCCTCCTCCTCCTCCTCATTATCTACCTCCTCCGCTGCCTTCTCTTCCTCCTCCTCCTCCTCCTACTCTTTTTCTGGCTTCTCTCCAGCTATTAATGATCCAAAGAAACCTCCCACAGGTCGCAACGCCGGGTGCCCACACCTAGTGCATCATTGATCCCTCATTAGAGCCCTTTCAGGCAGAGAGGGTGTGTGTGTGTGTGTGTGTGTGTGTGTGTGGTCACAATAATAGCATGGACTAAAATGTTATGTCAACTCCACACATGCAAAACCACACAATGCAATGCATGATTTCATTTCCTCAGTAGCCTAAATTCGGTGTCATACTACACCACCACCGGTTCCACCATCGTTCCTCTCACCCGCCAAACGGGTAACTGTGAACTCCCACTGACCTGAACTCGTATCTCCCAAACCACAGGGCTGAGCAGCACACACTTCAAAACAACATTTGGCTAAGCGCGGATGTCCTTCTTCTTCTGCGTCTCACCATGAGCCAGTCACCCATGATGGCCGACACCTCCCCTCCCCAGCGGCTTTCAGGTCAGCTACTCAAGATACTCTGGCTGTCTCACCGTTCCTTGGTGTTTTCACACGGAGGGAAAACCCCTCGTTCCCTTCCACGTCCTGAAATCTACCTCGCCTGGAGAGCTGCCCTGAGTGCACTGAAACTAAAGAGTAACACCTCTCCACCACCCCCCCACACCCCTGCTGAAGGGGAGCTTTGTTGTGCAAATAACAACAGAGGACATGAACATTTGTCTCCTTTTACCTCTTGAGTTTCAACAAGTGTTGGGTGGTCCGTCCACCCATCGAACTTGTTTAAAGTGTGAGGGTGCAGAGTAGTATCTGTGGAAGCCACCCTATTAAAGAAAACAGCTCTTCACGAAACACACATCAGTGGTGTTGAGCATTGAGCTGTTTTTCATTTCCATGACAATACCTTCCTCTATCCTGGGTCATCTGACTGTGTACTCTCATCAAACTTGTCCCGGCACCCCAGAGTCGCTTTCAAACACAGTGGCTGCCAAACTGGGGTCCAGGGACCTCCAGGTGGGTCTTTAAGGGGGTTCCAGGGCACCCACAGCAAATGTATAGTTCAGTTTCACTCACTAGAGGTTAGCACAATGGGAAAATGTACAAGGAGGACCATTTTGATAATAGGTTTCTCCCCAATTGCAAGTCTATATTAAGTTTTACCTAACAGCAGAAATATTTTCAACTGGAGCTCCTTGGAATGAGGTCTTATCCAATGGGGTCACTGGTCTAGTGCGGCTCTATTTGGGGGGTCCTTGACATGAGAAGGTTTGGGAGCCCCCTGCTCTAACAAATGAATGAACAGCGCACACAGTTGAACTTATTTCCAGTCCAGTTGCTTTCAGCTACAATTCCCTCTGGTGGTGACAGCTCCTCCCCTGCAATGTGTCAAGCAATTTGAGCTGTCACTCTGCCCCAGGGCAAACTGTCAGTTTGGTCACAGCGGTGAAATTTACATGGCTGGGTTGCACCATTATTGCGATAAGACACTGTAGCCAGGGATGCGGAGGAAGGTAAACGCACCTAAAGTTCAGTCACCTGGCATCACTCTTTAATGAACCAGATCCATCGTGCACATCATCAAACTGATCTAGGATATATGAGGATAGGTTCTTTTGAGGGGGAATCACAGAAATGAATGTCTTTCTTAAAGTCTAATCCATTTTTGTTCATAGGTCGGTGGTTGAGATGCCTTAGGTTGGCCACTGACTGGAGATTGTAGTTTAAGCCACCTTTAAATTTACCACTAAATCACAGATTGTAACAACACAACCGGCCCGCTGCCAATTGGGAAAAACCCGGAATGAGACATTCACATTGTCAAATAATTGCTTCATTCTATAATAGTCGTGCTATATCTCACACATCATTCACTTCAAAGTCTTTGCACACGTAATGTATAGTTTACATGGTAGTAAGCCTATTATATATCTGGTCAGTTGAGCGTGAAAGTTATCCAATGTGCCCTATCACTGTCCCTTCTTCTAACAGCTGTCCACCGGTGCAGCAGGTGTCCCTCCTCGCCGGGCTTATTCATGGTCAGCGGCAGGGAAATAGATTAACAGTTGTCCATCTTACCTTGTAGACATTCTCCGTTATACGGTGCACCTCGTCGGTCCGGGACATCCTTGGAGCGTCAGTCAGAACCATAGACAAGATTTCCTTTGGATGAGAGAGGGGCTTTCCGAACAGAAATCGCAGTGGTAGTCTACGAGTGAGAGGGAGAGACGAGCTCGTATGGCCGTGGGATCCCTGCTTTTATAGGAAAGTCCTCCACTGCGCCCACACTGACTCCCCACGCAGCCAGTCAGTCGGTGCCACACTCGGCTGGAGCGCAGAGGCGGACTCACTTCTCATAGGGATGGTGCTGCTTTCAAGTGCAGTCGGGAATATCCGTAATTCTGAATGGAAGGGCACATGAATGCCCCTAAAGCATGACGGGGAAAAGTGGGAATTTTCAGATACCCATGTTGTAGAGACGTGACGTTTAGGGGGCGGAGGAAGCCCTGTGAATAACTGATAGTATGTATACCATGATAACATACCCTCCCAATGTTATTGTAAAAACAATAACATAACATACACCCTCCCCAAACAGTAGCAGGCTGTGGTTGTGCTGGGCACGTCCCAGTAGCTAACAGAAGAAGACTGTGGTTGTACTGAGCAGCTCCCAGGTGTGAATGTGAAACAGGATGTTGCTAGAAAATATCGACTTTCCCTGGATAAATAAAAGGTAAAAACTCCTTGCAGCTGGTTGTCATATATTTTTTATTCTTAAATCAATTACTTAAAACATCAATTAGGCTACACGCGTGGTACTCCTCTTCATTCTGCTGCTGGACCACAAAGTAGCTCTGTACCGCTTTTTTCCCCTCTTTTTAAAAAAATAAATAAAACAACAATCACCGAAATAACTTATTTTGCCATTTCTAACTAAAAGCAGCTAATGTGCGTTAAGTCGTATTCACGACCTTGGTTGTAGCGCTTACGGGGATCACTTGAACGCAGCATGGCATTTAAACGAACCACGCCTCCTCCTCCTCTCTGTCACACGCTGCCTACGCCGCTGCCTCTGCCTGAAACCATTCATAGGACCTTCCTGAATAGCTCCCTGCTCCGAACAAGAGATTGAAAGTGTTGCAGTGGGTTGCCTACTCAGTACGATAAATCCTAAAATAACCCTATGATATTCCTATAGGGACTTATAATGTGTTTGTGGTGCGCTATAGTGAGTTTACAGTGACCTTATTGTACTTTATGATATTTATATCACTATAATATACCTAGAATATTCCTGTAGGGTTTTATAACGTGTGTGTGGTACTTCATACCGAGTTTTATAACCTCATGTGTATATTTTGTATACTATTGTTTACTATCCGTCTATTTTTATATGATTACTTTTCGCAAGGGAACATTTTATCTGAAGATACAAACAACTAGCTGTACAGCATCTTCTGACTCAAACAGACCAATACTTCTTTCTCCTAACTCTTCTTTGTTCCTGTGGTATATCAGGCCAGTCCCATTCATGACTGTTTGCAGTCCTAGTTTTTTGTTGTTGTTTTGTTATTTGTTTAGCCTGCCCTATCTTCGTGTGGGTACAATGCTCCTGGCTGAGTGGGCTCTAGTCTCGGTGGTATGAGTGGGACGGAGCCACATATTCTTGGATTGAAAAGCCCAGTGTTTTGGATTGGAGAATCCCACACATTTTTTCAACAACTGTAGTCGTTTGAAGGAAAAACGTATTGAAAATGTTAATATTTTATAGCTTTTTATTCTATTTATTGACACATTTTTTGGTAGATAAAAGAGATAAAGTGTTATAGGGATAATCACAGGATAATAAAGTAGTGCATCCATGGCTGCAACTTCAACCCTTGCTTTATTTAGCAGTGTCACATCTGATTAAAGCAGGTGCCAAGGACACCAAACTCCAGAGGGTTAGTAAAAATCAATCAGACAGGTTTGGTCTTTGGAGGAGCTTACATCAACATTCCCACTATCAACAAGGCTATTGATTTGATTGTCTGTGAGGAAGCAATCCCCTCAGTAGTTTACCACATTATTGAATATGTCACTATATTAGTCAACTACCAATCCATGTCAGAGAATAATTAGAAACAGATGAAGGTAATGTTCCCTAATCACTGATAGTTGATGTAATCTCATGTAATTAAACTCGATAAGGAGGTGAAAGCGAGATGTGTTGAAATTAACTTTTGACTGACACTGTATGGAGGCATTGTTCTCAGTGGAGGCAGCAGCACGTAGGCTGTCATACGACTGGGTGGCAGTAGGCAGGACACAAACACCTACACCTGAGGGGTCCATCCTGTGCCTCTGCAGAGCTGGCTTTGGACTCGGCAGCATTTGAAACCCTCTTCATCCACAGCCTACTCACTAACTCGCTCTCAGGCTTTGTCTTTCTCTGGTTCCAATCTGCATCTGTGATTCATAAAGCGCAGTGCTTTGACATTCAGGCTCCACTGCTGTCTGTGCATCGCCCACTCCCACGCAACCCACCGGGCTTGTAGTGAACAGTCAGCCGCAGAATGAGGCCAGTTCAATTCAAAAGGAATATCTTACTGTGAAGCGGATTCCAGTAACTCTGGCAAAGACATCAATTCAGGACATTTCATTTTCGTGAAAAGCCTGAGGGGTGATGTGACAACATGCAGGCTTTGTTTATTGGAATACCTCAAGGCTATAGATGTACATTTTACATCTATATTTTATATTTTAGGCATCTAGCTGATGCAACAGTAGAATGAGCTTTAATTCCTTAGATCATCAGTCAGGGAAATTATAGACACTCAAACTAAATCACCTGCCTCCATGGCTGATATTTTAAAAATTGTCATTTGCTACCACCAAGTGGTCAATCATGTACATTTCACCCTAGCATTGTGAGTTGAAGTGATACAAGGGTAGGACAATAAAAAAATACTTTTATTGTAAAAAGAACAAAAGGAAAAATGTACATTCTCCAAACCAGTTTAAAGAAAACTGGTTTGATGAAGTGTTAACTGTGAAATGACGTCTGTAGCCTGACAGTATTAGAGCGGTTCAAATCTGTCTGCAAGACAAAGTGATTTACAGATTAGAGGTTTACAATGATCCTCAGTGCACTATTGGCCAGTCTGCTGTACAGTGGTATACCTACATGAGCCATTAGCTTAAGCATTAGCAATGTAGGCCATCCATCCTTGCTGCAATTTATCGCAAATCTAAGGGAATCTGAGCATGTTAGTCAAGTATATGTTGATAATACTCACTGGGTAAAGATCCAGGCTCTGTCAAGTATTACCCTGAACAGATTAACACCCATCTCCTGGGGTTCAGAGGTAACCCCACAGAAGATATGATTAGCCCTTTCTCCAATGACACTGAACTAATCCACAAGGAGAGTGGAGAATTAGATTGGTTAAGCTGTTTGTCTGAAAAGGGGTCAGAGTGAGAGAATATTATGTGAAACAGACGCTTATGCAAACATTTTAGTACTTTTCAGAGACAGGTCAAACAAGTCATACAAAGGCAAGCCTTCCAGGCTGGCACTAATAGAGCATATTAGGCCAATACTGACTGTAATTTGCACAGTACAGGTTATGTTTCCATCACTCCTGCCACGTACAGGGTTTGATTTACAGGTTATACCTGTCTTCCAAAGAAGAGTTGTATCCACAGAAAATTTGAGAAATTACAGAAAGTAACACATACATGCATTTGTAAGTTAATTCAAAGTGAGTAAAATAGTTAGTTCTTCACAAAAGTTTGAACATAAAAAAATACACTGATCGAACAACAATGAAGCGTAGGCACAATTATCGCAATCTCGCAGGTCTTGATGATTTAATAACATTTTTCCAGTAAAACTAGGTGCTGGATTCGCTATTTAATTAACCAGCCATTACTCCGTCCAGGTAGTGCTCATTGGAGTGTAGCTGGGGCCAGGGAGTGTGTTGGCCTGCAACATTTAAGATGGAACAATGCTGCATCTGGATGGTATGAGAAAGTTCCGTCTTGATTACTACAAGTGGTAAATGTAAAGGTATAGCAGGCCCCTGGGGGAGTGAGTTCTCCATGTGTGTTTATGCAGCACGTTGGTGTTGTAGAGTAGGATCAGGAACCTCCAGGTCACCTGAGGGGGGTCAGTTATGTCTCTAGGCAGCAAGCATCTCTCGCTCTGGCTTCTTCCTCGGCCGATCCCTCTCTGAAACAAAAACAGATTCCCAGGCAAACCAGAGGAGTATTTTAGCCCGATATGCAGCAGACTTCACAGATTACAATGACAACATGGACAGTTAGATCAAATAATATCAAGTAGGGATGTGATTAGGGCAACAAGGAAAGGCAGAAATAAAGAGGCAGGGGAGTAACATAGCAAATCTACAAGTGAAATGAATGAGAATTCCTGAAGTCATTTTGGCGTCTGGATCCACATACCTGGCTTCTCCTCTGTTGCCTCTGGGACCTCTGGCAGCTCCTCTGAGGGAACCTCAGGAAGCTCAATGTCTCCCTGAGAGAACAAACACCAATTGTTTATAAGGGACAGGGACAGAGATACACCTGTTGCTGAAGTCTCTCAAGGTATTCTAGCTATGGTTCCACTTGCAGTTTTAATGTGATTTTTAACATTAAAAATCACACCAGGGCACATTAAGTCCTGATGCATGAAAATTGGATTTTGGACATTTGGACATTTACCATTGAGGTTTTATATAGCGGAAACATTTTCTACTATCAAACTCCAGTGTAGCTGCGATGGAAATATCTTGACGTAATGTCATGTCATCTACTTTTGGCCAGTCATCCACAGGAATAAGAAAAATACACCACCAAACAACAAAATGGGTCCAGAAATGCAAAGTACATTGCCAATAGTAGGGTGGATTTTTCCTTTGAGGTTAACTATGAAAATACAGAGATGTGATCTCATCATTTTAGAATCAAATCTCAAAAATCAAATTGAAATGACAAGTGTAACCGCATACAGTGACGTTTGTACATACCAGTCATGCCAAATAACATCACTCACTGTTAAAAGCATTATGAGCAGGGAGTCTGAGATGTGGGTGAGATTAATTGTCCTGCAAACCTTTAGTCTGTGAGTCATTAGACTGACCTGAGTAATCGCCTCCAGCTCAGCCAGTACAGCATCTTCATCTTCTTGTGATAGAGAACCAGCCAGCATCTCATCTATTTGCTGTGGAGGCAACAATCTCTCAGTAAACAATAGACATCTTCCAACTGTGGACCTGAATTTAGCAATCTGCTTGGACCTAATCTCTCCAGACAAATGTGCATATAGAGAAGTTCATTCCAAAACACTATAGATGCACATTGGAAACAATTTGCAACCTGAAATCCATTTTGTCAATATTTCAAAAACACAAAAGGTCTAGTTGACCCATAACTTAAAATAGTAACTCATAATGTGCTTTACTTTCATGCAAACCATCTTTGTGTAAGAGCAGAATATGAATCTCTCATTTTGGAATAAAACCCTTCATATCAACATAACATCTGTTGGCCGACTGTGGAAGATCGAAATTAAAGTTAAAAATAAATTATTTAGCATTTCTGAGATTAATGGCGACATTACCCTTTGATACTCAATACCATCTTGGGTCTCATCCATAATCCGTTCTACCTCCTCGATGGACATCACCTGGCGTGGGGAGGCAAGAACAAAGAAAACAACCTTAAGGAACATTGTGTGGGAATGCCGACGATGCACTTTTGTTTATCAGGCCTTCTTGGTGGAGGGCATGGTAAGGTAAGATATAGATTGCATGGTTTTATAAGACAAACCCGGGATGCTTGACATTGCCTACCTCATGCATTTTCTTCAGACAGTCATTTCCAACTTTCAGCCCTTCAATGACTTTGGCTTCGATCTGGGCAAATTCGATATCTTGAACCTACAATAACAAGAAAAGACTTGTTGATCTTTTGCACAGAGATATAAAGTGACTCTAGCACATTGTGTGCCAGTGGCGACTGTCAGATTGCTCACCATGCGCTCCAGATTGCCTATCTGATTCTCCGTCTTGTCTAGGAGTTGGTCTTGGTATTTCTTCTTTTTCAGCAAGAGGAGTGCTTTCCTGTTTGAAGACAGATAATTGTCAAATTACTAGTCTAGTATGAAAGAAGACATCGCATGACTTGCTTAAAACTAAACATAATTTCCCTATAAACAGTTCCTGGAAAGAAAAATTGTTACAAGACACAGAGAAGGCCTTACTCTTTTTTGCCATCTTTCAGCAGCTGCTTGGCTAGAAGTCTCTCCTTCTGCAGCTGCAGGTTGATCCTCTTCTGATACTGCCTCAGCTTATCTCTTTGCTGTTTCAATTGCTGAAATGAGGGATATGAACACAATAAATGAAGTGCACTTATACCTTGTCTGCCAGTCAGTGTGTGTGTTTAACGTTTCTGTATGTGTATAATACATGTCATTATGGATCAATTATATTTTCGTTGTGTATGTTATGTATCTGTGATGTACATTGGCCTAAACAAGTGTTAAGCACGGTCGCTAACATTAGCTAGCTTAGGAGCTAACATGAGTAAACGATAATATTACAGTGCAACAGTGACATTATATAGTCTGATACGTACAGTTCTGTCGCCGGTGAAAGAGTCACCTCAAACTCTATTTAGGTCTTGTTTATCGGCAAATATACATAAAACATTAACTGTTACTTAAGATATTAAATATATCGTAACGTTTTTCTTGTAATTTCGGGATACAAGTAATCCAAAAAGCAGCACCTTTCTCAACTTTTAGAATTGGATGACACTTCTCGCTACCGCCCTGCACACTGTTATTTTGATGATCGGATACCGTGGGAAAGAGTTACTACAACTTTATAAAACTTTTGTTTTTTTATTGGAATAAGTGCTGATTCAATAACGTTATCGGGTGTGTGCCGAATTGAACAGGGCCTCATAAAACGTCTTATGTCATGTTCTACTCGGTGTTTACATTGCCGATAAGCAAGGCCACATTAAATTAAGATAATTTTGAATGTAGTTTGGCGTTAGGTTATCTGCAATCAAAGAGACCCTACAGTATCAGGTTTAAGTGTGACAGTAGCTAATGTTAGCTGTGCGCTCACCAAAACCGCCTTGTCTTGCTCTGTCACTCGAGTCCGTTTCTTTTTGCCAAAAATGTTTCCCATTTTGACACAGCATCCCAGCTACTATTTACAATTAGGAATAAAATGTATTTAATTTAATATCCCAACCTAGTATTAGACTATTTAGCAAACATATCTAGCAGACGGTTTTAGCTCAGCGTCCATAGTTTGTGTAGTCTATTCAGGATGGTCCGCACCCTCATCAGGAAGTACGGAGTCCGCACAGGGACATTCCACTCTAATCTGTAACACTGTACAAATACAATACTATACTACAATGTACGCGTACGGTATTCTGCAGGTTAGGTAGATACCACCTCACTAGGATGATTCAGGGCATTAACATGTTTTACTTTATTCAAAGAAAAAATGCAAAGTCGTTTTAACTGACATTTATTCATGAGGACGTGGTGTAGGGACCACAGAGGTCATTTACGACTAGTGTTCATATAGGGGCAATATAGGAGCAAAATACAGCACACTGCTAAACCACACAGTCTTTAAAAAATAAAATCAGTGCACAGATAATCTTACAAAGATTGCATATTACACAGAAAGGTTATAACATTTCCCAGAAATAGTGCAATTTTACCACCACCAGGAAAAAAAAAAAAACCTGCTCCAATTTTGATGCCAATTGGTGTTATGCCCTACTAGCAAATACGTTTTCCCTTCTCTTACGTGAAATTTATGTGATTCTTTCTGTTCTGGTTGCAGGTATTAGAGAAGTGCAAAAAAAGCAGATGTTACATGGGTGGCTACAGTTTACTGAACCTGACAACCCACAAATTAGACACATGGACACACAAGTTCAAAGAATGCTTGTTGTGAAGAACACATATCCAAATATTGCACTTGGGGAAAAAAATGCATTAAAAAAACCCTCACCAAGTCATCCCAAACACACATGAATGTCCAACTTAATGCAGAGCCAATATTCTATCTTGTGCCATACTCAAGGGCACACAGCTACATGTGTGCAAAAAATGTTGACAGATTAATCAAAATTTATCACACTTAAAAAGGTCATATCAATCCACCAAACAATGCTTGTGAATGCATTGCCCCCACTCATTTTCTGTGAAGGTAGTGTATATCTGAATATGTAGTGTTTATAATGTAATCTGTACTATATGTCTTTGAAAGCAAACACCTAGCGATCAGATAATATTCAACCTCAGACTTACAATACTTGCTTGAAACAACCCAAAATGCTTTAAAAAATGCTTTTGATGCTAGGTAAAATGAAGGATAGCATGGCAGTGCAGCTCTCTGACTGGGTTCCTTCACTGAGTGGTGAAAAAAAAAGACCAATAAAATCTGTTACAAGACAAAAAGGAAGCTACTGCATGAACAAACATTTGAAGTCCCTTATCCCAAACACCTCAAGACCAGTGAAATTAATAATTCTAAAAACATGATAACCATAGTATCTGCACCCCATATTTGAGAGTGTGACACATGATAAAGGAGTGTAGTTGAGGCAGAAAATGAATTCATGTTGGAAGGCAAAAAAGGGTCTGGAGAGACATTCGTGCAATCTCAGCCAAAACAGAAGTTACAACATTGGTAATAAAAGGCCTCCCAATATAGTGAACACTAGTTAATTCTGACCAATTCACGCTAATAATGACCGATACCAGTAGCATCCACATCATCTGTATCAAACACCTTATATATCTTTACAGTGAACCATCAGACTCTTCTCCATGACTGTTCTATAGCAAAGAAAGGAAAAGGAACAACACTTCTTATGAATCAGGCAGGGACACCTGATATGATGAATGTATGAACCTCAAAGCAGACAGACAATGAACGCACCTTTCAGGGGAAAGGTGATATGTACTTTATGTAAGCTGTAACTTACTTTAATACAGTAGCCATATGGGTCATACTCTGAATCAGAGGATCTGCTGAGGATTGGTAGCTAAGTAAATCCAGTGTAAGAGCCAACCTTGAAAGTCCAGATATGGGGAGATTTTCAAAACCCAAGTGGAGAGGTCCTCATCCAGAAATGTTTCCTGCATTCTAGTGACTTTTTATACATAAAATATCTTTAACTTTCTTATAAAAAGCTATCCTCTTACGATAACTTAAACTTGCAGGCATGTTTCTTTTTCTTCAAACTCTCACGGTATACATATGTTCACCTCCAGCCAACACTGAACTAATAACATAACCAGAGACTACATTTTTGGTGTACGTATTCCGTTGACCATTCGGAAACAGCAACAACAGTACTGGGCCTATATTTTTTGTGTTAGTATTTTAACAAATATTGAAAATGAGCAGATTTGATCAAAATATGGGAGAAAAATCGGGATAAATTACACTCCAGGAGAACATAGGGAGAGGAAAATAAATACCAGGAGTCTCCCAGGAAAATCAGGAGGGTTGGCAAGAGTCTATTCATGTTAACAGGCCAAACGAATTGAAACAAATGAATCGCACTTTGTCTCTGAAGTCCTTTCTTGGGTACTAAGAAAGTTTCTTTTAAATTCCCTATCCATATCGCCCTCTCACCTGAATGTCATGAGAAAAATTACAATTTAACGGTTTGCTGATCGGTATTGCACCAACACCACACCTCCTAGTACAAATACTAGCTTACGTAGGAATACCCCCCAAATAGTCACACCTATACAAACACACATATATACACAATTAACACACACCAAATAGGCTAGATAAATCCAACGAAACACATCTGTGTGATTAAAAGTGGCACCAAAGTGAAACAGAGTGACAACAGCGCTCCGCAGATCTGTTGAGGAGGAGGAGCTAGCCACAACTGTTATAAAACCCAACATACATTCAAACTCTATTGTCAAAAATGACCACCCTCAATAAAACCTGGCTGAGAAAAGATTTTTAAAGAACATCCCAAGAAGCCCCATACACATCTCCACATTTGAGGTTAGTGCCCATGGCAATAGTTTGATGACGACAGTGTGCTACATGTACTGGTGTGCATATTCTATACTACATTCTCAGGCTATCAATTCTACTCCGAAACTAAATCTGTAGAGAGGAAGGCCACAGGGCAGCGAGCATCTATCCCAAATCATCACGTCATCTGCCACTTTTCAAAATGATCACGTCTTCCTGAGCATGCATGCAAAGTCACTCAAAAAAAAAAAAAGCTTATATGTTGGTCTGGACATTAAGATGTGCATGCTGCTGTAAACGAGAACAGGAGACTGTCCTTTGAGACTGTCTTCAGAGAAAACAAACAGTACCATTCCCTCTGTTGAGCAGATAATGTGAGAAACGTTCACCTGTAATGACTGTATGGGCCACTAGAGGGAGTGCTGCTGCACAATATAAAAAAAGCATCTTTCTTTCGCACTATACGTTAATACATCAGTGTAGCAAACAAGCAATATGCACATCGCCTTTTCCCATCACCCAAAACGCTCAATAATAGAACTACGACTACTATCCACATGCTACCAACACTAAAAAACAACCTCTCAGTATCAACACGTCAGGAGGTGTGCGAGTGTGTGGTTCAGAGATGTGCTGCTTTGGTACTATTGCGGATGGATCCTAGTACTGCTAGTGTTGGGGAAAAAAAGGACACATTATAGTTTCACAAACACAATGGACAAAGAGTTGAAACGACGAGCAAACACGCTTACTGTAATGCCTCCCATAGAGGAGAACGGCTGGAAAGGATAAGAAAGCATAAATTTCATATATATAATTTATATATATTTTCCATTTACTGACGCCCTGTGAAGATAAAAAAAAATATATTAGAAAGAGGGGTAGGTGTGGCATCAGTGTGTCTTCGAGAAAGAGTGCAGGCCCCTCGGTCAGTGAGAGTCAGAAAACACAGAGCACCAGTGGGTTACAGATGTGCATACCTCAGCCCTGCAAAAAGGAGGCCTTAACACCCCCAGCCCCCGACACACACAGTTAGTCCCAGTGTAGTGTATGCTGGCCCCGCCATCCAGGGCCCTGCCCATAGCGGAGGTCTGTCCCATTCGTCTGGGGATGGTGGGCCGGTGTGTGGAGAGGGTGAGTGCTGGCATGTGCCCATAGGCAGCTGAGCCTTGCAGGTCGGCATTGATCAGCCGCCCCCCCCCACCCCTCTCGGGTGGAGTTCAAAGCTGGTGCACTATGCTGTCTGTGTGGTTGACTGAAACGGGGCCATCCTGGCGCAACCGCTGCCACTGGAAGGTTGTGCTGAGGGAGCCCACCTCCTCCTCCTCGTTCTCCTGCTCCTTGGCAAATTCCATAAACACCTAGAGGACAAGGAAAGGTGTACAAATTTATTAGCAGCACCGTTCCTGAACTTTCAGTGTGCAGGTTTTGTTCTAAAACTAGGCAATGATCATGTACCTGCTCTAAGGTAGACTGGGAGAAGTTGTACTCTTCAAAGTTGAAGGCTTGCTTAGCTGGAGATTAAGAGAGACAACAAAGACACATTAGGGCATTGAATGAGTGAGTAAACACGAACCATGTGGCTAGTGTGTGTGTGCCTGTGACCAGCAGTGACTCACCACTCTCTAACTGGGAGAATGACTTGGCCAGTGATTTGACATCCTCCATGGGGATCTTGTACGCCATCAAAGTCGCAAAACTGCAAGACACCATCCAAACATCAGCATCTCATGAGACACACATGCAGCATGCGCACACACACACACACACACAGAATTGGGCCTCACCTCTCCTGTCGGGCAGCATGAGGGAAGATTCGGAGGATCTCCTTGTGCAGCAGTGCCACCTGTTGGAGCCCCGTCAGCTCCTCTCTGAGCTTCACTTCAAGGCTGTAGCCTCGACCGTACTTCCCTTTTAGATGCTGGATGGAGCCAATACATCTGACAGGGAGAGACATGGAAAGAGCACTGACTAGTCCATCCAATATAAGAAATCTGTTGTTACAGAATACTGCAAAGGCGTGTGCCCCACCAAAGCACACCACATAGTTGTGTCCTGCTGCAAGAACAAACCTCAGCTGGCCAGACACCATTATAGCCACACGGTCACACACAGCCTCAGCCTCCTCCATGTAGTGTGTGGTGAGGATGGCTCCCCGCTGCCGGTTCTTGAATGCAGCACGGATGGCCCTCCTAAACACAGAAAAGACACTGAGGTCAAATAGTTGTGGTGTAGTGAGTGGGGAGACCATCTTTCAACCGCAAGTCCAGGGTTCAACTCACAGTGAGAACAAGCATTTGCCCTGTTGAAGTGAGAAAGACAGTATCTACTATCTCCAGGGGAAGCTCTGGAGCTGAACCTTTAGTATCTGAACAAATTAAGTTCAGCTACTAAACTAAAACATAAAACTACTACATTAACTGGTTCAAAATTAAATAAAGATTATTTGGATCTGGATTATTTTTTCTTTTGCTTCAGTGCAGAGTGTGGAGAGAGAGAGCAGTAATTTCTATCATGATGACAAACTATTCTCCTTCTATGTTGAGTGCAATTATGCCAAAACTACAAGATGGCACTGCCCCTGTCAAGACCCTTCTCCTCCTTCCCTTCCTTCTATAAACTGAATAAATGCACTCTACTAGTAAGTAGAACTGAATCTAACATAGAAATAAGAAACTAAATTAGATTTGAAAGGATACCAAACAAACTACAATAACCTGATCTCTGACCTTCCTGTGGGGCGATTATCACAAAAAGTTAAAGGACGTGTCAACTACAGTACTGTTATTGTCATGTATGAATATAGTCAGAGAGTGTCTCACCACATGCGCTGTTTAGACTTGGGATCCATTCCTGTTGAGGGCTCATCCAGTAAAACTATCTGAGGGTTCCCAAGCATACTCAAGGCAAAGCACAACTATAAACACAAGAGATAACAGAGAGAGAATTGATACAAGAAAGAGGAGTTGAAAGTGTGTTTGTGCTGGCCAAAGTAGCTGAGATAAGACAATCTAAATCTCTGTATCTTTGATTCATAATAGCTCACTGAATTAGTCATTGTGAAAAATGTTTACACTCCAGTGAGAAATACATGTCTTATTCCAAAAGCTTCTGGATTGTTGAGTTTAGGTCAGGTATAGAGAGAAAATGGAGGATATCTCACTTTTCTCTTGAGTCCTGCTGACAGGGTCTTGGCTTGCTTGTTCAGGTGGTCCTTCAGCTCCAGAGCATTCACCACACTGAGGGGACAAAAGAAAGGCTGTCACTGAGTCAAAATTCACAAAGAAAGACAAGTGACGAGTTTGAATATAGCTAAAATGGACCTCAGTTGACTGTAGACAACCTACAACTGTATTTTGTGCTCCGATTTCAAGCTGCTCCTTGAGGGCAGGTTAGGCTGGAGACACTAACTAGCCCACAAACTAGCAACTGTCCAATCATGAAAATCAGTCATGATGGCCAAATGGTGACTATAGACTTGTAGGTTACTCCCTGGGAGGAGGAGCTTACCGCTTGATGATACCCGGTACATCCTGTCCTCTTAGGCCCTTAATGGCAGCGTAGATCTCAAGGTGTTCCTGCAGAGTGATCCTGGGCCACAGCGGGCTGACCTGTGGGCAGTAGCCTACATGCTCCAGAGGGTTGTCCACTGGGCGAAACTCTGTACTGTAGTCCCCCATCAGCACCTATGGAGGGGAAAACACAAACTCACTGTAACTGTGATGCAATGAGGTGATACGTATCTTAGCTACTCCATTTCAACCTGTAGTTTTCCAATGTGGGCTGAGAGAAAAATGTATTCCTTTTTTCAAGGTATGATGACAATTCACAGACTGGATGTTGAAAGGTAACATGACTCATTTTATTAACAGATTTGGGTATTAACGCAGTATTATTACAGTTTTACAGTTTCCAATCAAAAAATATTTGCTACTTTTGTTAGTACTCACTCAAAATCAGATTGAAATAGAACAATCTAAAAACTGATTATCCCCATCTCCCCAGATTTTACTCTTTTTTTTTTTACTGGAGATACATCCAGCTGAAACCACTGATAAGGTAAGAACGTAACACTGATTTAGCCCCCCAAAAGACTAATTGAAACTCATGAGCAGGGATCAGCAACTCCCATTATAGAGCAGAGATGGAAGGTGTGTTAAAAATGTCTGTACCTGGCCAGCAGTGGGGTCTGTGTCACCAGCCAACATATGCATTATAGTGCTCTTCCCTGCTCCGTTGGGACCTAACAGTCCAAGAACTTCACCTGTGGAAACATCACAGATGAGAATTGTTAATTCTGCATTTTTTCCCCCTACAATTACAGATGCCATTTTCGGGCCAAGTGTGAATCAATGGTGCACAGCACAAAGCAGTCAAAGGACACAGCGGGAGTGTAGAGGATGTGGTGACCTATTTTATTTTTAGTAATTTCGTGGTCATAGGCACACAGTGTACCTGTGGCACAGTTGTAAACAGGGTTGGATTAGGAACAATACATTATCAGAAGGTGTGGTGAGCCTACCAATCAAATCACCTCTTTTCCTTCCCATTAAAAGCAGTGCATTGTGGGCGCTCTGACAATTTGGTTATGAAAGAGAACAGTCTGGAGCGGCTGAAACTGACGTCCTCCTCACCACAAGTAAATATACAGCCTCGTTAAACAATCGGTCAGTCGTTTATGGCTCGGTAAAGCCATAAAAATAGCATACAATATGACTGTGCCTTGCCTTTCATGTGGTCTGAGCAGACGGGTAACGCAAGCAATAATCCCCCTAAGACACCAAGATTGCTCTGCGCTGCTTGATCATTACTGACACACCCCCTACTGTGCCTGTCCTCCCACGTAAGCACAGTCAAATTCACGGCGAGTCACCAAAATAACAAACAGGTGCATGTGAGATAAAAACATGTGTGCACCCAGATGGAAAACCCCACCACACACCATCCATCCTGTCACAAGAAGAACCCTGGTGTAACCTTTGTCTTTCTGTCTCAAGTTCCTTAGAAATTTCCCCACAAGTCCAACCATCATGTAGTAACGGAGCAATCTGATCAGGTCTATTTGATCAACAGAGTGAACATACCTTTGCGAACGCAGAAAGAGATGTTCTTAGTGGCCACCTTCCTACTCTTGTTGAGAGAAAAGCCTTCTCTCCTGCCCTTGTACTG
Source organism: Gephyroberyx darwinii (assembly GCA_900660455.1). Lineage (NCBI taxonomy): Eukaryota > Metazoa > Chordata > Actinopteri > Trachichthyiformes > Trachichthyidae > Gephyroberyx > Gephyroberyx darwinii. Next base: position 20,951 of record CABFOQ010007564.1, read on the forward strand.
CTTCCTCAGGTTGCTGACCACCACTACTGGTTTCTAAATGGACAGGACACATTGAAGAGTGACTGCTCAACTGCTTCCTCACACCTTTAGTTAAGACAATGTTTTGAGTCAAAAGATCTTCATGAAATGGAAAAAGAATCTGAAATAAAGAAGTGATGCAGTAGTTGAGAGTACCAGCTCAATTATCCACTGCGAACAAATTAGATAGCTTTTTCTGACAGTAACTGACAGTTGACACCTAGTGCAATGTTAAGAGTGAGAAATGTACTTTAACAGAGCTGGCCAACCAGCACCTACCTCCTCACAGCACTGGCAGGTGAGGGCCTCCTTCACCCTGGCCTTCTCCATCTGTACATCCTTGTCCTCATTCAGTCCTTCCTCTGGGTTCCTCTCCACTTTGGGCTTGGCCTTGGATGAGATCCTTTGAAGATTATAGGGAAAACAAGGCTGGGGTCAATTTACTCTGTCAATCAATTCACAAATAGGATGTTCTTCAAAATTAAAAGAAACCCAGAAAATTCTTTGTTAATTTCAAATTATGTTCTACTTAGCAATGGCAATTTTTCGCTAACAAATCATGTTTGCAATGTTTGTGTTTATGTAACACAGGCAATACACCTCAAAGATGAAGAAATAAATGTACTGAGCTAATTACTGAACTCCCTGTAATCTGAGTTATGCCCAGCAATCTGATCACCTGCAGAACTGGTCGCTCTTCATGGTCCTCCCCCCGTAGCGGATCTCCAGCCAGCGAAGTAGGCAAAGCAGCAGGATGCACTGGAGATACGGCTGAGCACAACGAAAAGATACACATCGTAACTGAACATATCCTTCAATCACCATTTTCTGTGTCTTTGGATGTCAAAGTTTTGGAAAACGTATTTAAAATGAAATACATACAGCAACAACGGCAATGAGCAGGTTCTTCCACAAGAAGTTCTCCTCATAGAGAGAAGGGAGGAAGGTCGCCTGCAGATGGACAAAGGCATCAGTGTGTGTGGAAGAAATGAATCACCGTGTTTTAACCTTTCTGACTAATATGAATGTGTTGTACACATCTCTAGTGCTAGTATGAGGTAATCCTAACTGCTGCATTATCATGTGACATGTATCTATATGAATGGATACTTATGTTCGATCTATCCACGTGAATGTATTGCTTGTGTGAACCCATACTGAAGGCCAGCCCCATGAGAGACTTAAGAAACCTTTACCACAATACATATTGTTCAGTCTAGGTTGAGAATAACCTTGTAGATGTTTAGAAACTTCCCCCCCTCCTGTCTTTCCCTCTTTATAGCCACTGATCAGATAGTTCCCTGGCAGAGATCTGCCTACCCTACCTTGTGTGTGTACATCTCTGCTGAGCGCTCAGCTATTGTAAATAAATATACTCAAGTAATTCATGACTCGAGGACTCTTTGTCAACCTCTGCATTTATTCAACAGTGTGTTAACTGTCTCCATTTCTGCCTTATTCTCTTAACTGCAGATCCTATCTAAAAAGGCAATTGCAGCCATTTTTGGCAAGGGCACAATTTTCACATATCACCACAACTGAACCCTATGTGAGCACACCAGCAGACAGCAAACAATTAATTCTATTTGCAATATCATTTATATTTCTACCATAAACTAAGCATGGTGACTGAGTTTTCATGGGAAAAACACAATGACAAATATTTTTGTTCCAATAAATACAGAATGACAGCGAAACCACCCAGAAGGAACTGATATAGTGATTGCTTGCTCCAAGTTCTTACCTTGGTGATGCAGTTGAGGCAGCCCATGAGAGGGTAGAGTGGGTTGAAGAAACACAAGGCATTGTGCAGGTTTCTGGTTAGAGCAGGGTTGTCGTTCACAAATGACAGCTGAACCAGGGAGGCTGACACAACACAGACCTGAGACACAAGACATAAAGTAAAACACGTGAACCAGCCATTTTAAAAGGAAAAAAATCCACCCTCGGTTACCAGTTACACTGGTATACTGAGTATGCAGACACTGGTATACATCCTGTCTCACCATCATGGAGACAACAGAGAAGAAGTCCCTGTTGCTCTGGACACGGGCGAAGCCAAAGGAAACCACATAGGTGAAGAGGATGATGGCCGGGCCGAAGCCGACGGTACACAGGACCTAGGAGGCAAGATGGAGGGACACAAGTTGACATAAGCGGAGTGTCAATATAAAGGTCATTAAATCATAGAAGTAAGTAAACTCAAAAGAAGTATAGGGAAAATCTATAAAGCCCTCAGTGCATTTCAGCCATGCTGGCTTTCATCACGGTGTGCAGGGAAAAGCCATACCACATACTCCTCCAGACCTTTAAGATACCCCATCAACACATTGACCACACACACACAGAGCATACCAGACTCTCTTGCCAGGTATCAATACACTTTTTGACCATAGGCGTGAGTCTGTCTTCCTGTTGTATTTGTGATGTACGACATAAAATACATGTTTGTGTGTCCAAATGTACACAACAGTAGTACGGACCACGGCGGTGAGGTTGCTGGAGGTGAGCAGGTTGCCGGTGTGGAAGGAAAAGAGGATGATGGTCATGCAGGAGAGGATGAGGTAGTAGAAGGGGATGTCCACCGCCGCCTGGCCACACCAGTAGGCAGACGGTACCATGCCCGAGATACGTAGTGTAGAGCGACACTTGATCTGCAGGGGAGAACACAGGAAATACATCATACACTACTTAATAGGCTAGTATCAGAGACCCCTCAGAAGATGAGATAGATCTTTACTGATTCCCATGGGGAAATTGCTGCTACAATGAGTAGTTACCTCTCTATCGCGAGTGTGGTCCATTGCAAAGTAGGCTGGCATTCCAGCTGCCAGCATGCCAAGTATGATGGCCTCTATGTACACCAGGGCATAGGATGTAGCATCTGGGATTTGCTGAGGGATCGTCACAATGGAAGGATTAAATCAGTATCTTTAAAAAACACTGGAAAGATCACATAGATCACATGTGGCTTATAGCTTTGTTCTTGAATGCTCACATAGTCAAAAGGTTTGGTCCAGGTTCGGATATGGCCGGTACCGTTCAAGCCTCTTAGAAGAGCGTTGCTCAGAACGTTGACAGCCATGGGCAAGGAGTGGACGGTGGTGCTGTTGAACGCAACGCTATATCTGAAACCCTGTTAACAGACAGCAAAGAAGGCACTGAGAAGAACGTCGGTGCCCTTTCTACACATTGGCAGGTGAACCACCTTTGCATCAAGTGCCACTCCACTTAAATAGAAAGCTCTCAATTAGTGCTCTTAGTAGCAAAGCAAAGCAGCCCTCATAATAAGAGCCCTTCATTTGGGACATTACCACCAGTTAGTCATAGGCTGGGGCGATGGAGGGAATGTGAGCCCACGACTGATGGTGTCTCATCAGATATCTGGTACTGTCAAATAAATTCAACCTGTTAACTATTAAAAAGTGACCTTGCTGGATCCGGTTACGTTGATGGCGGCACTATGGGGAGCTGCTGCCATGTAGTCAGTCTGCTTCATCATCTCCACTTTGATGTCCTGAGACTCCAAGTTGTGGATAAAGTCAGAGATATCAGAGCCTGTTGAGAAACAAAAACAGACTGCTAAAATGTGTGGAAAAAATAAACTGCAATTCATTGAAAATTGGAGTTAGGGTAGGGAAAAGAAAGAAACAAATGAATATCTAGGGTGTCAATAAGAATTGCACCCATAGGACAATTGGTCCCCAATAATAATCTCAAAATGTACAAATGCTGATTTAATGCTGACCCAACAGAGATCTGACGCCTCATTGAGACGGTGTATTGTAACAGAAGCTTCAGAACAGAAGAGCAAAATGTGAACTTGCTATCAACAGTAATTTAATACAAGGTTTCATATTCTCAGTCTGAAGGATTTCATGTGCAGCTCATATCCGGAAGCAAAATATCAGCTATCAGTGTCTTATTTTCCGATAAAAAGACAGATCCAGTCACAGGAGGAAACCTCTATTGGACTGACCCGAGGAGTTCTGCACCAGGAGGCTGGTGGCGTACTTCCTGGGTGCCTGGTTTCTTCTCAGCAGGTAGATGGGCAGGAACTGTCGGTCTGGGGAGTGGATCTGGATATTTCCCGTGGCCAGGGAGAGGACCAGCACTGCAGCCACAAACACCAGGAACAAGGCCAGACTGGGAGAGAGGGGTGAGGACGGAGAGAAGAAATGGAAGGGGAGAGAAATAAGGAGTGAGAAGAGGAAGGGGGGAAGAAATACAGTTAACTCAAATGCCTCTACAGTGACTGTACAAAACGTAATAGCTTGTGAGGAGAAAGAGGCAGAAGATGTTGTACACACTGGTCGTAAATACAAACTTTACGACCTGATTCTGTTCAGCTGCCTTCATCTGTTCTATGACAAACTTCTCAGTGTATGCTGGAGTTGTTTTGACTTGACAAATGGCCTTTTGTCTCTATGAAACCTCACTCCCAACTGCTCTTTCTTCAGAGATCTGTATACCGTATACTGTGTGTGGATCTCTCCTGAGCGCTCAGCTATTGCAAATAAATACACTCAAGCAAATCACGACTTGACTCTGAACGCTTAATCTTTAGTTAATGGTTTTATTCACAGTGATGTTAGAGTACTAATTACTACTACTTTTACGACTACTCATTCCACTGAATTGAGGTTTTCTCAGCGCACTCACGTGTAGATGAAGGCCTTCCTCTCTCGGCGCATGTTGAGCATGTGGAGCCAGGCCACGGTGCTGAACTGCTGCCTCCACAGAGCATGACCTGACATGGCATCAGACTTGCTGTCCGAGAAAGTGAGCAGCCGCTGGTCTGTATCGTCCAGAGTAGAAGTGTCACATTCATCCTCCACTTGCTCCTGATTAAACACACTATAGTCTGGGATGGGACACACACACACAGACACACACACACAGAGAGTAAGAATGAAACACTGATGTGCATAGAGGTAGCCCTTTTACTCCGAGACAGATAAAAACTAGCTGGAAAGTAAACACCATGTCTGTGGCGATCACTGCACCTGACCCACACTCACCTGCTTGGTCCACTTCAGCCTCTGCCTCCAAACGGAGGAAAACATCCTCTAATGTTGTCATGGAGACCCCATAATTGGTAATTCCCAGATCGGGTCGACAGTCGAGTTCAGAGAACAAGCCTGCGAAAGACAAATCATGAAACAATGTATTGCCTAATATGGGGAATCCCACCCAACTGTCACTCAAGTAGGCTAAAACCAACTATAAAAAGTAGTCAATTCATTATTATAGTGAATGAAGATATGCCATATAAATAGCAGCACAAACAAATGATATACAGTCATGCTTGAACGTTTGTCAATCCCTTGTGCAATTATAGAAATTTTGAGGGGTTTCCTCTTAAATTTCCTCTAAAAAACATAGGAAAATTGAAAATATAGATCCTATTTCAAGGATCACAAAGGGTTCATAAACTATCAATCATGACTGTATTTGCAAGTGTTATTTGTCCCAGTTCTGGTTTCAGTGTACATCAATAGATAACTGAGACGGGAAACTGTTATTTATATTGCTGATCTAGACAGCAGACAGTGCGATCTGACCTGGAAAGGTGTCCATGCTTTCAAAAGGCAGAGTGAATGTCAGCTCCGCCTCTTGTTGCCTTGACAACTTTGCCTTAGAAACATGCTGCTTGACCAATGATGTGATCTTTTCTGCCTCGCATCCCTCACTGACAGACATTCTGTGAGCGAGAAATGAGAAATGAAATATTAGTGTAAAATAAGTTATCTAAAAAGGTACATTGATGCCGGTTTAAAATATACAAAGACACTGTGGCTTATAACCATTTAACAATCTTCCATACCTGAAACTAGTAATAATAAACTAGATGTATTTTGTAGTTATTATTATACAGGTATTGCAATGCATTTGGTTTCCAGATACATTGTGAATACTTGCCTGAGATGGTATCCCACACCACACTTGATCTTGAGATACAGGGAAGAGCCGACACACTTCAGTTGGCCTTGAGAGATCACAGCTTTGCGATCTGAAAACAAAAATGTAACGTAATGTGTTTAAAGAGTAAAGAGGACCATTACAACTGACTGTGTACAGATTCTATACAGTCACATGCTGCAACTGTGGTACTGCAGCTAGCTGGATAAAAAAACGATTCCAAGACATGCTGTAAAAGTGCCATATCAGCTGTAATCGCCGTCACACAGGGTTGTGGATGGATACCAAAAAGTCCTACACTTGGTAGATAATATATGTATTTCCAATTGTCGATTATTATCATTATTATTATTGCAAGATGATACAGTGGAATAAAGAAATGACTTGTGGAAAATTACTCTCTCAAGTTCTCTAAACCGTGATGAGGTTTGATACCACACAAATATAGAGGAGTGACGTGTGACGGCTGACTGACTGATATGAATTTGCCTCTTGATGCCCACATCCAGTGCCATCGGAAGAAGCTGACTGAACGCTATGTGTGTATGAGTGCGTACCGGCCAGTATGTCAGCCTCATCCATGTAGTGAGTGCTGAGGACAGTGACTCTGCCAGCTCTGCGGCTCTTCAGCAGGGACCAGACCTGGTGTCTGGAGCAAGGGTCCATCCCTGCTGTGGGCTCGTCCAGGAGCAGGATCTGACACAAACACACATACCACAAACTGAGACCTGAGATACACACAAATGAAAGTGAAGGCTGACGATTAACCTTAGGGAGATTTGTGTATATGGCTAGTGGCAAGCTCCAGGTACCTTGGGATCTCCTAAAATGGCAATGCCCACAGAAAGCTTCCTCTTCTGGCCTCCACTCAGATTCTTGGCTTGAGCGCCCATGATTTTCTCCAAGTCCAGATCCTTTAGCACTTTAGTAACCTGGCAGACAGAAAAAAAAACTGGGCTGTGGCTTCCTGAATGAACAGCTTTTAGTCCTTCTAGCCCACCCCACAGTATTCTGCACACACAGAGCATTTCTGCATCAACAGTCTAAGATGAGAAAAAGAAAGATTGGTGACTCCTCAAGACTCACTGAGAAACTAACAGAAGCTCATTGCCTGAGCAAGTGAGCAGACCCCTGCATCATTGGCAAGATTTACAAAGACCTGCCTGTTTGTGACCCTTTGAACCTCAAATTGAAACAACTTGCACTTCAATTGCTTTTGGTTGGAAATACTAACAAAATGGGCCCTGAAATAATTTTCATTTTTTTGTGTAATTTTATTTTAGAAATCAAGCAGCACACACCTTGTAAATGTCTCATCTCCGCAACTTGGGTATAATAGAAAATTCCCACTTTCCCCAATCGTATTTTGTTGGGGCGTTCAAGTGCACTCAACTCATAATTACAGTGTTCCTGGCATCACTTGAAGGCAGCAATAGTGCATTTATCAGACAAGGTATATTAGCCCAAATCTTACCAAGTGGACGTAAACACAGATTTAGACACAGACACTGTTCAATCAGTGATTAGTGTGAGTGCTCTCACAAACTCACCTCAGCATCAATGTCGGCGGGCAGTATCCCTTTGATGGCAGCAAATATCCTCAGGTGCTCTTCTACAGTGAGCACATCAAAAATGATGTTGAACTGGGGGCAAATGCCCACCAGCTGCTTCATCTCTGCCCCATCGGCAATCTCTGCCACGGGGGAGCCGTAGATGGTGGCTGTGCCGTCGGTGGGTGGGCAGATGCCACACAGGATGTTCATGAGGGTGGACTTTCCCGCCCCACTGTGGCCTAGCAGAGCTGTGATCTGGCCCTCATAGATGTCAAAGGTCAAGCCTGGGGAGAGAGAGGTAAAGGATAAGGAGACATTTCTAAAGGATAGCACTAGAGTACATATCTACACTCCACACAGAACAACATCTCTCAATGGAAAGCACCAGGATCCATTAGGACCCACTGATTTATACTGCAAGAACTCACTGATTTGTTGCCATATCACATCATCCGCTATCAGAGAAACACTTGACCTCACCTCTCAAAGCCTCCACCACGTTGTCCTTCTCTTTGTACACCTTGCGGATGTTATTGATGCTGCCAGAGGTGGAGCAAGGGAGCCAAAAGAAAAAAAGAAATAAAAAGGAGAGAAATGTAAACACACCAGCAGGATCAGTATCAACAGCACCTCTCTGGTTACAGGCTGGCACCACAGGCCTTCCTTGGCCAGAGCTGATGGAGCATTGGTGGCTGGCGCTGGACCAGGAACAGGCTGCCCTTCTAGATGAGCATGACATTGATTTCCTCTGGAAACTCTAAAAGCCTGCATGTCTCTCCTCATGCATCGATAACAGACATCTTTAGATGTGTGGTCAAACTGTCCAGCTACCTATCTGAAACTGCATGCATGACAGAAATTGTAATCAAAACGATACATTTGTGTGTGAGTTCAGACTTACCGGATTGCCTCTTTCCCTCTGAACTCAGGTGAAACAGGCTCGACAGACTCATCCCCTGCGGGAGTGCCATTCACCTCTGACTCGTACACTGAACTCACTTCCACGTACCGCTTCCTGCGTTTGGACCAATAAGACGGCTTCAGGAAATACAACAGCGACCGCCTCATACCAAACTCACCTGAATGTGGGGCGAAACAAAAAGATAACTCTATGAGACAAATATTCAAGACAGGTAAGGTAAGAATAGATGAATCTTAAATACATATTTTATATATCAAGATGTATGCAATACATAACAAATGAGAAAATGTCATTTGAATTTAAAGCATATATACACAAAATGTGCAAAATGTGCATTGTATTTGTATTAACAGATCTACAGAAGACTATACAAATGTACAAGGAAAGTGTCTAGACATTCAGACTTGAGTTGTAAAGTCAGCTTAGGAAAGAGTGTGTGTGTGTGTGTGCGTGTGCGTACTCTTACCTGGCAGGACCTGGTCCAGGTAGACAGCCAGCAGCAGGTAGAGGATACAGTCCACAACCAGCATGAGCAAGGGGACGTAGAGAGGATGAGGGCCGTTGGCCAGGGTGGAAAACACTGCGCCATCTCCCTGGGCCTCGAGATAAACCACCTAATAACCCAGAGAGACACACACATCGTTGTTGTTGAAATCAATATCCAGTTCAGAAATTGTTAAGTAATGTTGGGAATTAGGGATAAGCCTAAGCAGAGGTACAGGGTAGTGTAGTGTAGTGACACCACTGTCAC